>PVHX01003166.1:0-148777 GCA_004024805.1 Geosciurus inauris
AGAAATTGAAGAAAATCTTAGAAGATGGAAAGACCTACCATGCTCCTGGATAGGCAGAATCAATATTATTAAAATGGCCATACTACCCAAGGCACTATACAGATTCAATGCAATCCCAATTAAAATCCCAAAGGCCTTTCTTATAGAAATAGAAAAGGCAATCATGAAATTCATTTGGAAAAATAAGAGACCGAGAATAACCAAAGCTATCCTGAGCAAGATGAGTGAAGCAGGAGGCATCACAATACCAGACCTTAAACTTTACTACAAAGCAATAGTAACAAAGCGGCATGGTACTGGCACCAAAACAGACATGTAGACCAATGGTACAGAATAGAAGACACAGAGAGTAATGCACATAAATACAGCTATCTCATACTAGACAAAGGTGCCAAAAACATACATTGGAGAAAAGATAGCCTTTTCAACAAGTGGTGCTGGGAAAACTGGAAATCCATATGCAGTAAAATGAAACTAAACTCCTATCTCTCACCATGCACAAAACTCAACTTAAAGTGGATCAAAGACCTAGGAATTAGACCAGAGACCCTGCGTCTAATTGAGGAGAAAGTAGTCCAAATCTTCATCACGTGGGATTAGGCCCCGAATTCCTTAACAAGACACGTATAGCACAAGAAATAAAAGCAAGAATCAATAAATGGGATGGACTTAAACTAAAAAGCTTCTTCTCAGCAAGAGAAACTATCAATGAAGTGAACAGAGAGCCTACATTCTGGGAGCAAATTTTTGCCACACGCACATCAGACAGAGCACTGATCTCCAGGATATATAAAGAGCTCAAAAAACCTAACAGCAAAAAAACAAATAATCCAATCAGTAAATGGGCTAAGGAGCTGAGTAGAAACCTCTCAGAAGATGATATACAATCAATAAACATATATATGAAGAAATGTTCAACGTCTCTAGCCATTAGAGAAATGCAAATCAAAACTACCCTCAGATTTCATCTCACCCTAGTCAGAATGGCAGCTATCCAAAATACCAGCAACAATAAGTGCTGGCGAGGATGTGGAGCAAAAGGTACACTTAAACATTGCTGGTGGGATTGCAAACTGGTGCAACCAATCTGGAAAGCAGTATGGAGACTGCTTAAAAAACTTGGAATGGAACCACCATTTGACCCAGCTATCCCACTCCTTGGCCTATACCCTAAAGACTTAAAAACAGCACACTACAGCAAAGCAGCCACTTCAATGTTTATAGCAGCATAGTTCACAATTGCAAAACTGTGGAAGCAAACCAGATGTCCTTCAATAGATGAATGGACAAAGAAACTGTGGTACATATATACAATGGAATATTAGTCAGTAATAAGAGAGAATAAAATTGTGGCATTTGCAGGCAAATGGATGGAATTGGAAAGCATTATGCTAAGTGAAGTAAGCCAATCCCAAAAAACCAAATGCCGAGTGTTCTCTCTGATTAGTGGATGCTGATGAATAAGGGAGGTGGGAATGGGAAACATAAGAGAAATAGAGGAACTCTGGACGTGACATGGGGGAGGCGGGGGGGCAAGAAAGGGGAATGGGTATAGTAAAGATGGTTGATTGAGATCATCATCACTACCCTTGGTGCATGTATGAAAACACAATTGGTGTGACTTTATTTGGTTTGCAACCAGAGAAATGGAAAAACTGAGCTCTATATATGTGCTATGACTTGAAATGCAATTAAATAAACAATTAAAAAAAAAAAAAAAGAAAGATCATTGTCCTAAGTTGTGCCAATGACAGCTAATCCCATCTAGCAACCAGCTACCTGCAGTCACTTTAATTTAAAAGAACAGCGTTTTGCATATATAAGCCATTGTTGGTTAAGCTGTTGTTTGGAACAGAATGCTTTTTTAATTGACATAGCCAATAACTTTACTTTTACTTTTTTTAATTGACATGGAATGTTAACATACTTAAGGATAGTTCATTATGATCACCACTCTATTCAATATTTATGTATTATATTAGATAAAATATCATTTTAACTGGTTCTGTCCGTGGCCAGATTTGTGTGGCATATGCTCAGTGAATTACAATATTCTAGTGCCCTTCTTTTGAGAGACTGCTTACATAAGATACAGAAGAAACAGTTGGCATAATCTTTACTCCTCCTGCTTTTATTGTCTTGCTGCATGACAAAAACATTTAAATTAAGTGGTACAGAAGTAGTATGTAAAATTATATTTAAATGAAGTTATATAAAATATAGTATCTGCTTGTGTAATACTGGGGAAAAAAACCCTGGAAGTATAATAATGTGGTAGATCTTTATTAATCAAATGTTTATTGATTGCCAGTTGTAACCCAGGCACGAAGACAGGCTTTGTGTGTATTGAATAGGTAGCACCTATAGATTCTGGAGTATGGATACAGGTTCAAAGTTAAGTAAGACACTATTCATGCCTTTAAGGAACTCTGACAACCAAGTACAGTGGGCCTTACAGGGATGGTACTTCAAGTGTGTCTGTGTATGTATTTTTTTAAATGCACTTTGTGAAGGTCTCACCCACAGTTTATAGAGAAGGTTGATGCAATAGGAGTTCGGAGAAAGGAGAGGTTTTTCTGGATCTATACTTTCTGAAACTTCTGCTGTAGCAATTTATTGTTCTCTGTAGAGGTTGGGTCCCCTGCGATGGCTGTAGTCAACCAGAACTTTATAATGTACCTGTGAACTGCTGTTCTTCTGGGGCCCAAGAGTCAATTTTATAGCCAGGTCCAGATAAATGCTTCCTTCTTGATGCTGTAATTTATCAAACAGAGGCAGGAAAATTTCTGGACAATTAAAGGACTTGACTTTCCTTTTAGTGCTGGGGACTGAACCCAAGGGTCCTTAACTACTAGCCACATCCCCAGCTCTTTTTTATATTTTATTTAGAGATAGAGTTTCACTGAGTTGGGTAGGGCCTTGTTAAGTTTCTGATGCTGTCTTTGAACTTGAAATCCTTCTGCCTCAGTCTCCCTAGCAGCTGGTATTACAGGTATGCACCACTGTACCCAGCTACAAGGAAAAGATTTTATAGAAGGAACTTCTTAATAAGACAGAGAATAGAACCTTTGGCTATCTATATTTGTCTTTGTATAATAAATAGTTATATAATTTGTTTGTTTATATTTTAATTTTTTCTACTCTTTTCATTTACACATAACACATTTTATAGATTTTTTCTTCCCTGTTTGTTTCAGTTCAGTGTGCATTTCAGACAGTTAGGAAACTCAGTATAATTCTCTTACACAAAAAATGTTTTTACCATTAAAACAATATTATTAGTTTCAGGTTTTGCTATGCTTGCAGAATCTGTCTATTTTGTGCTCATCCATTTATAAGGAAAATCTTTAAACCTCTAGACTGCAGACATCATACTTACATTTTTGGCCATCTAATTTTAGACTGATTTTCAAGAAAACATCTAGCAATGAATTTTCTTTTCAATTCCAGAGCCATACTGTTGTGCTGCTTCTGAACACTTGCTTTAGATCTTTTTGTCAATCTAAAAACTTTTAACTGCCTATTTGGAGATCTGCCTCATATTAATAACTTCAAAATAAATTATATTATAGTGAGTTTGTATTTTAATTGACAAGAACGTAAATGTGAGTCACATCTCTGCCTGCCAGTGTCTAAGAGAAATGTAGAGGTATAGTTGTGAATGACTTTAGTTTTAAACCTTTGAGAAAATACATGCAGTGCTTTTCAGTAGTGCTGGTGGTACCTTCTTTTAGATGGTATTTTAAAGTTCTGTTCTATTTCTCTATGACTATACCATAAGTTAATTTTTTAGATAGCTTGGTTATGTCCTTCAGTGGGAGTGAGATGATGGAGATTCAGAGATAGGACTCCCAATACAGTAATATTGGATCTTTATGGTAGACATCATTATAGATTCTAGAATGCAGAAATAGTGATGGACATCCAGTCAGATTGGTTGTGTGTTATTTCCCATTTGGTTTTGAGCCCTTTGCACTCTCTTATTTCTTTGTTCTTGTATCTGAATTTGCCAATTGGGGAGTCCACTGCCTAGCAGGGACCATCTGCCTGAGGCTAACTGGTAGTAGGGTTATCAGTTGTTTTTTTCTTTATCTACATATTGTGGTGGTAGTGTGCTATTGAACGTATTCCTATTAGGATATGGTTCTTCATATCCTTGCTGGTTCTTCACCTTAATATAAAACAGATATGTTGGTGCAGTGAACAACAGGAATATTTCTGGAAACCATTCTTCTACCGTGACAGCTAGCAGTAACCATATAAGGAAGTTTCTATTAAGCTACTAATTCCAAACTAAAGGTATCTGCTATTTACCTCCCCTTAGTGAGACTCCAAAAATGCCTGTTCTAGAAAAGTATTATCCTGCATAGAAGTCAGATCTTGTGAGTTGGTTGTAGTCAGCCTGAAAATTGTAATGCAGCTGTGAATTATTCCTTCTGGGGCCTAAGAGTCACCTCTTAGCTAAGCTCAGGTAATATTTCCTCCAGACACTAGACTTTCTCAAGTTAAATATTACTCTATTATAGAGGCAGGAAGGTTGTAGATTAGGGTGTAGAGAAAGTACATATGTGAAGGGCTTCAAATTATAAAGCAATGATATTAGTTTTTAAAAGTTTTAATTTTAGAATATTTTTAGAACTCTGATCATGGTCTAGAACAAAGATTATTATTATTGATTGCAGAGTAAAATTACCTAAAATGCTTTTTAAAAATACTAATGCCTGAGTTCCTGCCCATAATCATCGAATTAATCTCTTGGGGTTGAGGTTTGTATAAGTTTCGGATCTGTAGATGATTCTAATGTGTAGTCGGAGTTATAGAATGAAGGGGGGGGTTATATCTTATGAATGATATGTTAAATGATATATTGATTTTGGGGTACTTTAAAAAAATTATTCCCTTTTAAAATAATATGACATTTCAAAGTAAAAAAATGGACATCCTTTTTTCTGTATATGGATTGTTAAGCCTCTCCAATTACGACATCATTGAAACTTTTTTCTACAGTGTTATATAAAACATAATAGAGTTGAATAATAGTCTGTGAGGTTGAAACAAGAAAAAGTGAAAGTTTTTCAGCAGTGTTTTTAACAGAGAAAAAAAATTTTTTTTTGGCCAGGAGATTCCCTTTTCATGGAAAATTGTAGGAAGTTGTATTCCTTTAACTTATTAGTATTCTCTGATCAAATTAGCAGAAATTTAATGTAAGTAGTGATGCCTATTAACTTACACATTTTTTATATATAACCAGATTATTAGAATCCCATATTTTTTCTCACCAGAACCATAGAAATTATGATATTAATAAATCTTAGACTCTGTTCTTTATATCACTTTTTATTACAAAAAGTCTTTAGGAGTTATTTTAATTTTTAAAAATATTTTTTTAGATATTGGTGGGCCTTTATTTTATTAATTTACTTATATGCGGTGCTGAGAATTGAACCCAGCGCCTCACACATGCTAGGCAAGTGCTTTACCACTGAGCCAAAACTTCAGCCCCTAGAAGTTATTTTAAAAAATCATTTTGATGAAAAGTGGAAAAATATTTTTATCACTCTTAAAATAGATATATTTTAATAGAAAGCCAGTTTTTAAAATATTACATATTTACTTCTTCACACTTGCTTATAATTACTATCACAAAATTGAAACATTAAAAACATGTTTATTGTTGTTCTGATAAAATTCTTAATATTTTCTTGGGGCTGATAGATGAATACAGCAAAGATGGTATTGATTTAAACATCTTATAATCAAAGGTTCCTAAAGGCTTTTTGATGCTACTTAATCTTATGAGCCTAAAAAGAAAGAAAGGAGAAAAAAGACAGAGAGCCAGCAAGAGAGCGGGATGGGGGGAGGGAGAGGAGAGGAAGAAAGAGCAAGCCACATTTTGAAATTTATGCCAGTGATTGAGCTTATCCTTTTAAATGTGACAACAAAATTTATTCCAAGAAGTGATTGCATTAGACCTTTTGACCATTCTAGAACTCAGGAAGGATTCAACAGTTTTGTTGGTTAAAAAACACTATACAAATGTTGAGGATGTCTGCATTACATTAGATGATTGCAAGCAGTTTGCCATCCCGTGATAAGAACAAAACCAGGTGGTTCTATTCTGTGGCTTAGGATGTGGGTTTCTTTGGTTCTACCAGTCTTAGACACTGAGAGTAACAAGTTACATATGCAAAATGAGCTGTTTTTTAAAGCTCCTTGTAGCTTGGTACCATAATTATTAGCCATGTAATCTGTTCTGTTGACCATTTCTTATGACAAGCTATTTGTTAAATTCTCTAGAGTTCAGATAGGTCATGCTGATAAATTACAAATATATTAAGATAAAAATAATGAGTTTGGCTTTATTCTTGTTGCATTTGATCAGATGAATTATTTAATGAAATGTGTATTTCAAGAAATGGAAATTTGCCTGTGGGTAGACTGGCTTATCATGTATATATATATATGTATATATATAATATACAATATACACACATATGTATGTGTATACACACACACACACACACACACACACACACGTGAACTTTGGGTCAGGAGAGGCTCATAGTAGGCTCTGGTTAGGTCCTTGACCCTAATCCCCTAGGGTTTTTCCTGAGCACAGTGACCTAGAATCTCAGTCCTATAGTTCCCTTTATCTTACTTTTCTGTGATTCTTTTTTAAAATTTTTTTAAACCTTTATTTATTTATTTTGTATGTGGTGCTGAGGATCAAACCCAGTGCCTCACGCGTGTGAGGCAAGTGCTCTACCAGTGAGCCACGACCCCAGCCCCTTCTGTGGTTCTTTAAAAACCAACACTCTCAAGTCAATTGTTTATAATGCTCATGCACGTGGACACACACACACAGCTGGGCATTTCTAAGAATGTAAGTTCAGTATAAGCAGTCTTGAGTACAGATAATCTGAAAATGCTTTTGTCAGTATGAATTCTCTAGATGATATATGGACTCTTGATCTTTTTAAAATTTGCTTTACAGAAGATAATAAGTTTAAAATATTGTATGTAGAAATTAGTAAGTTAAATTAGTTCTCCCCACCCTGCATTATAAGTTACAGATAAAAAATAAAGCTTTTCATGTAAGTACTGAAATTTATTAAAGTATTGTCACAAGGATATGCTATATTTTTATATCACAACAACTATATGTTAGTATGATTTAATGCCCCAACAGTTCATTTAAAGAGAACTGGAATTTTAAGATGTTTAAAAGCACATAGTGTGCTAAAAATCTGGACTAACTACGTAAATAAATATGGGAAACCCTAAAGCATAGGCTCCAAAATCAGCATACCTAGATATTACTCTATTATTTAGAGTCACTTCTGTACATATTATATCTTCTCCTGAAATGAGTATGCTATACAGTCACACAATGAAAACCATAGGACTTGGAGGTAAATGAGATCATGGCAAAATACTAAAAATCATTTTGGTGTTATAATTTTTAAAAAGATCACATATGTTCAATAGTTAATAACTACTGCAATACATTTGGCACTATATATTGAAAAATAACTGAATTTCCTTGTGGAAGATGGTCCAAAGGTTGCAGCTGGTTAGTTACTGTAAACGATAGAAGTTATCTGAAATCAGAAGAAAAGTTGTAATAGATGCAAGCAATTTAAGTCATACAGTGAAGTTACTGGTAATGTTTTTGAGGTGTGTGCTTTTACTGTATTCCTATGAGGCTCAGTTCAGGTTGATTGAATTTTGTGCATTCACCTCATATTTTTTTTGTGAACAAACTTACTCATAAGCAAATGTGAATATTGAGTTATGCTCATATTGTTCTGTGGTATTTTATTTGTATTGGAAAAATTTGCATTTTCAAAATAGGTATTATGATTACTTATACTATCTAGTCACCTTTGGGTACATTAATCTCTCGGAACCTTGATTTCTCATATGAAAATAGAGTAAGTAGTATTTATGTCATGAATTTTTTTGGGGGGGATTAAGTGAATGTGTACATGTAATTTTAGAATACAATATGATATATGTATTTGTTAAAAGTGAAGTAACTTCCTAAAACCTCCATTTGGATTCTGTCCCATCTGGAGAAAGAAAAAAATGTAAAATACGTTTTTGTGATTATTTCTCTAGGTAGACATAGATGTTACATGTATATATCCAGCTTTTTATAGATAATTTAATGCTTGTAATTCAGTTAGTTACTAACAGCAGTAATGGCTTGCTTTACCTATACAGTTGAAAATTAGCATGTGATTATTAATTTTTTTCTATAATAATAAATATCCTTATTGAAATAGTGTATTTACATTCTAGCTATCACCATTTCATGTTTCTTTATCCCATTTTCTTTATGTCTATTGTCTTAATCTTTTATCTTCAGGAATACCATTATAGAATGAAATGTCTATCTTTCGCTCTGTTCCTTTTCATAGCATGTGCTGCCTTCTCCATTGCCCCAATTCATTCATTCTCCATGCCATACTGCCAAAGTGACAAAGCCATTTCCTTGTTCAGAAGTCTCTCCTCACCCCCTTGCCAACTCATAGTATGATGCCATGCACTCGAGGCAGACTTGATGATCTAGTTCTTGCTTGTGCTATGGGAGATATCTGGAATATACCTTTCTTATCTATTCTCATACGCCTTTCCTCTGTGTATATTCATTCTACAGCAGTCACATTGAATAGTAATTCTTTCCCACCTATTTTGCTTCACTGAAATATAAGCCCTTTATGTTCAGAGATAGTGTGCTTTCTTATTGTTATCACTTGGCTTGAGCACACACTAAATGTTCAATAAATGTCAGGACAAGGAAGGAAGGAATGAAGGAAAAAAAGGGAAAGAATGGAGAAAAGGGAGGAAGAATAAGCAAAATGTAGATCAACAATTTTAAAAAATGGAAGCCATGTGTGGTGGTGCACACCTGTGATCCCAGCAGCTCTGGAGGCTGAGGCAGGAGGATCACAAGTTTGAGGCCAGCCTCAGCAACTTGGTGAGGTCCTAAGCAATTTAGAGAGACTGTCTCAAAATAAAAAATAAAAAGGGCTGGATGTAGCTCAGCAGTGAAGTGTCCCTGGTTTAAATCCTCAGTACAAAAAGTTAAAAAATTATTTAAAAAAAAATTGAATGCCTGGGTTTCACGTAAATGAATTTTTCACTCTATTTTTTGTCATTTGTTTAAGTTTTTTTTTTCCCCTCACAACTCAGGACAAAATATTTTGAATATTTCTAGAGTATAATGTAGTTAGTCTGTGTAGCTAGAATTGTTTTTGCCTTTTTACCTTAAACTTAATTTATCAAACCAGTCAGTGTCATTTCTTTGTCTGTAAAATGAGTATGATAATAGTGTTTATTCCGTTGACTTATTGTGATAATTAAATGGATGGTTACTGGTATTTATAGTTATAACTGGCATACAGTAAGTACTTAATAATGAATGTTAATTATTCTTATTATCCTCAATTATTATTAACTATCATCTATATGTGCCACTGCTCTTGTATCAACTTTTTTCATGTAACTTGCTGTTAAATTTCAAGGACATTTTTCCTTCCTGTACTCTTGAGCATCTTTTCTTGCTTCATTCTTTCCTATTTGCTTATAATATATTGTTTCTTCTCAATTGAAGAAAGAAATCTGACCAGATTGTCAGTAACAAAAATTAATCAAAGCCAGGTGCCCTGGCACTCACCTGCAATCTCAGTGGCTCTGGAGGCTGAGGCGGGAAGATCATGAATCCAAGCCAGGCAGAGTAACAATGAGGCGCTAAGCAATTCAGTGAGACCCTGTCCCTAAATAAAACACAGAAAAGGGCTGAGGATGTGGGTCAGTGGTCGAGTGCCCTTGAGTTCAGTCCCTGGTATGGGGGGAAAAAAATCAAGGCTATGTCTAGTTCATCCAGTATTGATGCTCTAAAGGCAAGTGATTTTTTGTATTAGCCGTCAGACACTGAGTCTTTGTATTATTGCTATTTGTATTATGTACATAATCTTTTTAGCTACTAAAGGTAAGTAAGAAATAAGAAAAAAATTTGTTTTAAAAGCATAATATGACCTAATGTTCTTAAGAGTTTTTGGTAAACAGTAATTAGTTAAATAAAATAGGAGTCACTTTATAAAATTAAAAAATTTTATTCTGTATTTTTATTGCTAGTTACATATATTTTAAGTGTTCTTTCTCTCATCATTATGTGTTTTAATTTATTAAATTTTACTTTTTTTTTTTTGGTTGGTACTGGGGATTGAACTCAGGGGTACTCTTGACTGTTGAGCCACATCCCAGCCCTATTTTGTGTTTTATGTAGAGAGAGGCTCTCACTGAGTTGCTTAGCACCTTGCTGTTGCTGAGGCTGGCGTCTAACTCGCAATTCTCCTGTATCAGCCTCCCAAAGTGCTGGGATTATAGGTGTGTGCCATCGCGCCTGGCTTAAATTTTACTTTTAACTTTAATTTATAATAACAATATAATAAAAATAGCGGCCTTCCTCTGAAGAATGAGACATTATTTTAATGATAGTGTAATTGAAAAGGAGATTTTTAATAAGGACGGTGTTTATGTGCTTTAATAATAATTTTTCCCCAAAATTTATGAAGATGGCAGTGCTACCCAACATATCAAACTCTAGGAGATTGAGTGCTATTTTATGATATGAGAGTTGAAGTTGAAGTTAGTTTTGCAAAAATAATACAGTTCACACTGTTTTTTACTTCCTTTTAAAAATTTTATCAGGGTATAATTTACATTGTATAAAATTCACTATGTGTTAACTGATGTTTAGTAGATATATAGAGTTGTGTAACCATCACTTAATCTAGTTTTAAAACATTTCTATTCCTATTAATTTACCTCTTCTGAACATTTCATATAAGTGGAATCACATATTGGTAGTATTTTCCACCTAATTTCTTCTATAAAGCAGAATGGTCTTGAGGTTTATCCACATTGTAACATGTATTGGTATTTCCCTCATTTTAATAGAAAAAGAATGTTTTATGAACATATCACGTTTTGTTTATGGTTTACCAGTTGATATACCAGTTGATATACAAGCTGAATACTATTTGCTGTTTGGTTCTTGTGATTAATGGTACTGTGAACATTTTCATCAAGCTTTTGCATGGATTTATTTTCTCTATTCTCCTGGATGTATTGATAGGAGTAGAATTACTATGTTATATGTTCATTGTATGTCTAATTAAGAAATGTCTGATTGTTTTCCAATGTGGATGTTTTACCTTATACTTTTACGAGCAGCATATGAGGATTCCAGATTCTTATGTCCTCACCATCACTTTTTATTGTTTGTCTTTTTGATTATTGGCATTCTAGTAGGTATAGAGTTTTATCTTATTGTGTATTTGATTTGCATTTCCTAATGAGTAATAATGTTTGAAATCTTTTATTTTTTATTGCTCATTTGTATAGTCTTTGGAGAAATGTCTACTCAAATCTTTGTCTGGTTTTGAATTTGATTGTTTATCTTTCTATTGAGTTTTAAGAGTTTCTATATGCACAAGTCCTTTGATATGCAGATATTTCCTGTTACCTGTCATATGCCTTTTCATTATTTTGTTTTTTGAAATGCAAAAATGTTTCATTTTTAGTAAGTCCAATTCATCAGTTTTATTTTTTATTGGTGGTGCTATGTAAGTTGGGTGTTGACTATCTTCATGTTCATTTAATGTAAGTATTTTTGTGATTGGATTTCCAGCTGATATTTTGCAATTTCTTTTCCTATATCTGTTTTGTTGTTGTTGCTTGGTTTCTCGTTTACTGTCTTCTTTTTTGTCAAATGAATATATATATATATATATATATTTTTTTTTTTTTTAGTTCAACACTTTAATACCTGTGCCTTTTGACTTTTTTTAAAAGGTATGTCTTTATTATAGTTCACTGTCTCTGTTGTACTATGTAGTATGACGCTGTATGTAGTATGTTCTAGGACTTACAGTACATATACATATTTTTTCTTATATGTTTCAAAGTAATACTTCCTTGATTTTGGTAAAATATAGAAACTGTTGTATATTTCCTCTTTCTCTCTTTTGTGCTCTTGTCATATATACTATACTTTTGTATATTGTATACCTGGTATACAGTTACAATTACTGGTTTTCAGAATCTTATGTATACAATGTTGTTGCTTTTTACAGTTTTATGTATTTTATTTTATTTTTTATGGTACTGGGGATTGAACTCAGGGGCACTTGACCACTGAGCCACATCCCCAGCCTTATTTTGTGTTTTATGTAGAGACAGGGTCTCGTTGAGTTGCTTAGCGCCTTGTCGTTGCTGAGGTTGGCTTTGAACTTGTGATTCTCCTGTCTCAGCCTCCCTAAGTGCTGGGATTACAGGCTTGAGCCACCGTGCCCAGCTTGTATTTTAAAGAAGTTGAGAGAAGAAATGTGGAAATGTATACTTTGAGGATCTTTTATTCTTACCCCTACTTTTTTTTTTAAAAGCACTTTCCTTTTGTGGGATTTAAGTTACCTTCTCGTTATGTTTGCAGTAGTATTTCTTTTGAGGTTGGTGTGCTAGCAACACATCTCAGTTTTTGTTTATCTGAGAATGTCTTTGTTTCTCCTTCATTGTTTAAAAATGATTTTCCTAGATATTCTTGATTAACATTTTTTTTCTTTTAGTGCTCTGATCACATTCCATTGCTTCTTGCCTTTATTGTTTTTGAATGAGAAGTCAGCTGTAAATCCACCTGTGATTCCTTCGTATGAAATGAGTCATTTAGCTTTCACTGCTTTGAGAATTTTTCTTTTTGGCATATGAGATAACTAGACATGGAGTCTCTGAATTTATGTAAAGTGTAACTTAATGAGATTAAATGTATAGTTTAGATTTTTCTCACTAAATTTGGAATGTTTTCAGCTGTATTTTCTTATATATTTATCCTCTCTTTTTTTTCTCACTTCTTCTTCTGAGACTTTTAAACAGGTATTGGTGCACATGGTGTTCTCAGAAGGTCTTCCTAATTTGTTTTTCAATCTTTTTTTTCCCCTTCATAATCAATAATTTCTGTAGTATTCTGTTCAGGGTCACTAATTCCTTCTTTTGATATCTCAGTTCTGCTATCCTGCTCCTATGGTGAATTATTCAATTCTATCACTGTGCCTTTGTTTCTGAATTTGTTCAAATCAATATTTTCACACTCTGCTTGTTTCAACAAGATTTCCTTTAACTTTTTGACATGTTTGTAATAGCTGCTTTTTAGGCTTTTCTTTGTTAATTCAGTATGGGATATTCAGAGGTATTTTTGACTGCTTTATTTCCTTTGCCAACAAGTTTCACTTTTAAGTTTCTTTGTATGTCTTGCAAGTTTCTGTTATTGAGGGAATACTGAGCATTTTAGATCATATTTTGTAGAAAGTATGGATTTTTCTACTTCCCTGACAGTGATTGTTTTCTTTGTTAATTTTCTAGATGTAGCATATTGTATAAATTTTGCATCTATTGATGTCCATGTTTAGGTTTTTTTTTTAAATTTTTTTATTTTTTCATTTTTAAGCTTGACTTTTTCAGTATTTCTTCCATTTCCTTACAGCTTTTTATTTCCGTCACTGATTAATCTGAGACTGTGCTCAAATAGTTTGAGTTGGTAAGACTTCTGCCTCTGCTCATGGATTTATGTGTGCTAATGTGGTGGATTCATTGTCCAGGCTGCTTTTCCTGTGACTTATTTTCTATTGGGCCCACTTGTGCTCCTGTAATCTCAGTTTCTGTTGGCTAAGGATGTATGAGTTGCTTATGCCCATTCTGGTCTGTGCTATGCATATGTATATATCAACCTCAATGAATGCTGGATATTTGGTGGTCCCATTGAAACCCATATGGGTGACTCACCTTCCAGAATTTCCTTTTAGATCCTTGTTTTGCTTATCTGTCTTTAGTCAGTTTAGGCTGCTATAACAGAGTGTCATGGACTGGGGGCACTCATTACCAACATGTTTGTCTTCTAATTTGTAAAGTGGAAGTCTTATGATCAGGGTGCTAGGATGATTGGTTCCCATGAACACTTTTTTTTGGGTGCAGATTTATGACTTATTGTATTACCTCACATGAGTATTGAAGTGACAAGAGAGCTCTCTGTGGTAGTTTTTATAAGGGCACTGATCTTATTCATGAGGGTAGAGCCCTCCTGAACTAATTACCTTCTAGAGGCCTCATTTTCTAATACCATCTATCACTTTGGGGCTTCAGAATTCAGAATATGAATATTGGAAGGACACACATATTTGGTCTGTTACACTGCCAATCTGTCACTGCATGAAAAAGGCCCACTACCTTAGGTTAGTTGAGGTGCTGGCCTTTTTTGTTCATGTGCCACTAATATCACCATTTTAACAATACTTTATTTTTTAAATTTTTTTTAAATTTTTATTTATTTATTTTTATGTGGTGCTGAGGATTGAACCCAGTGCCTCACACATGCAAGGCAAGCGCTTTACCACTGAGCCACAATCCCAGGCCCTTAACAATACTTTAAATCAAGTTATCGCTTCCTTGTCAGCATTAGCAATATTTCTTGTTATCACTTCCAGTCTTGTCCTGGTTGAACTATCATATACAGATCTGGGAGCTTGTCCCAGAAAACCCTCTACAGACTTGTACTGACCAGAGTCTAGTGGTTTTCATGAATAACCACTTCTCAGTTTTTTTGTAAGCCTGTAGTTGATTTTCTGAGTGCTGAATAGTTGTTTTTGACAGTTGCGTGGAGTTTTATAATTTTGTGGAATATCACAGAATTTTTGTTGCCCTCCTGTTTAGCAGGAATCAATCTTCTTGAATATATTAACTACATATCTGGTGCAGTTTGCTTTTCAGACTTAAAATGATTCAAATATGAAGTATAATCAGAAGTTCAAGTTTGCTTAGCCATCTTCTTTCCCAGAATACCCTTTTTTTGAAAGAACATTTCTACTGGGGAAGAAGAGGACTCTTTTTTTTTTTTTTTTTTTTTTAAAATAATTTTTTAGTTGTAGATGGACACATAGCTTTATTTATGTATTTATATGTGGTGCTGAGGATCGAACCCAGTGCCTCACACTTGCGAGGCAAGTGCTCTACCACTGAGCTACAGTCCCAGCCCAAGAGGACTCTTGATTTATATTTCAAGGCACTTTTTAAAGATAGGACTGCAGGAAATTATGTATCTGGGATGGAGATCTGAATAAAGTAGCAAAGAGTTCTGGCAAGAAGGAAAGATCTTTGTACGGAGATGCTCATTCTTGAAGTTTAGAACTTAGTTACCTCTTAAATTTGAGTTCGTACTTTGGAGCCTAAGCAATTAAGCAACATGGAGCAGGAGTAAGTAGTCAGGTTATAGGTATTATTACGTGTGTGTGTGTGTGTGTGTGTGTTTACTGTTTAAAGATTACTTTCCTTCTTCACCCCTTTGTTTTTCAAATTGTTTCTGTTCTTGGGAGGCAATATTTGAACTGGTTAAGAGGTCAGGTTGTGGACTTAGACTGAGATTTAAACACTCAACCACCTTTATATTCTTGGATAAATCACATGACTTCTGAAAGTCTTAGTTTTCTTTTTTATAAAGGAGATTAAGACTAACATTTTCATGCATTCTTTGAGAACTGAATTAGAATATTTCCGTTATGCTAGTTCTGTCAGTTTTTAGAACAACACTTCTCTAAGCAACCTATGTTGAATCATTTTGCAAAATAAATAAAATTAATATATAAGAAGACAATCTCTTCCTAAATGTACTTTTGTATATTTCTTTGGCATCTTTTAAAGCATAACTGTATTTATGTGGGTTAGGCTCTGTGACTTCTATTCTGTATCATTAGTCTACATGTCTATTTTGGTGCCAGTACCATACCATTTTTGTTACTATAGCTTTGTAGTATAGTTTAAGTTCTCGTATTGTGATGTCTCCTGCTTCACTCTTCTTGCTAAGGACTGCTTTAGCTATTCTGGGTGTCTTATTTTTCCAAATGAATATCATGATTGCTTTTTCTATTTCTATAAGAAATGACTTTGGGATTTTAATTCGGATTGCATTGAATGCGTATAGCACTTTGGGTAGTATGGCCATTTTAATAATATTGATTCTGCCTATCCAAAAACATGGGAGATTTTTCCATCTTCTACAGTCTTCCTCAATTTCTTTCTTTAGTGTTCTGTAGTTTTCATTGTAGAGGTCTTTCAATGCTCTTGTTAGATTGATTCCCAAGTATTTCATTTATTTTGAGGCTATTGTGAATGGAGTAGTTTTCCTGATTTATCTTTCAGAGGATTCATGCTGATGTATAGAAATGCATTTGATTTATGGGTGTTAATTACATATCCTGCAATTTTGCTGAATTCATTTATCAATTCTAGAAGTTTTCTTGTGGAATTTTTTGGATTCTCCAAGTACAAAATCATGTCATTTGCAAATAATGATAGTTTAAGTTCTTCTTTTCCTATTCGTTTTCCTTTAATTTCTTTCGTCTGTCTAATTGCTCTGGCTACAGTTTCAAGGACTATTCTGAATAAGAATGGTGAAAGAGGACATACATGTCTTGTTCCCGTTTTTAGAGGTAATGCTTCCAGTTTTTCTCCACTTAGGATTATGTTGGCCTTAGGTTTAGCATAGATTACTTTATCAATGTTGATGTATGTTTCTACTATCTCTAGTTTTAATAGTGTTTTAAATATGAAAGGGTGCTGTATTTTGTCAAACGCTTTCTCTGCATCAATTGATAAAATCATGTGATTCTTATTTTGAAGTCTGTTGATGTGATGGATGATGTTTATTGATTTCTGTATGTTGAACCAATCTTGCATCCCTGGAATGAACCTCACTTGATCATGGTGCACTATATTTTAAATATGCTTTTGATGTGATATGCCAAAATGTTATTGAGAATTTTTACATCTATATTTATCAGGGATATTGGTCTGAAATTTTCCTTTTTTGATGTGTGTTTGTCTAGTTTTCATATCAGTGTGATGGTAGCCTCATAGAATGAGTTTGAAAGGGTTCCCTCCCTTTGTATTTCATGGACTAACTTGAGAAGTATTGGAGTTAGTTCTTCTTTGTAGGTCTTTGTAGGTCTTCTTTTCATATCAGGGTGATAGTAGCCTCATAGAATGAGTTTGAAAGGGTTCCCTCCCTTTGTATTTCATGGACTAACTTGAGAAGTATTGGAGTTAGTTCTTCTTTGTAGGTCTTGTAGAACTCTGCTGAGAATCCTTCTGTTCCAGGGCTTTTCTTGGTTGGAAGGCTCTTGATGGCTTCTTCTATTTCATTGCTTGTAATTTATCTGTTTAATTTGCGATGTCCTCCTGTTTCAGTTTGGGTAGGTCATATGTCTCTAGAAATTTGTTGGTGTCTTCAGGGTTTTCTCTTGTACTGGAGTATAGATTTTCAAAATAATTTCTAATTATCCTCTGTATTTCAGCAGAGTCTATCGTGACATTTCCTTTTCATCACAAATTTTAGTAATTTGGATTTTCTCTCTCCTTTTTGTTAGGGTGGCTCAGGGTTTGTCAATTTTATTTAGTTTTTCAAAGGACCACCTTTTCTTTTGTGAATTTTTTGAATTATTTCATTTGTTTCAATTTCATTGATTTCAACTCTGATTCTAATTGTTTCCTGTATTCTACTTCTTTTAGTGTTAGTTTGTTCCTCTTTTTCAAGGGTTTTGAGATGTAGTGCCAAGTCATTGATTTGTTGACTTTTACTTCTTTGAATATATGAGCTTAATGCAATTAACTTTCCTCTTAGCACTGCCTTCAGTGTCCCAGAGATTTTGATATGTTGTATCAGAGTTTTCATTTCCTTGTAAGAATTTTTTATCTCTTCCCTGATGTCTTCTGTTACCCATGCATCACTGAATAGCATATTATTGAGTCTACAGGTGTTGTAGTAGCTTTTTTTTTTTTTTAAACTGTCACTAATTTCTAATTTCATTCCATAATGGTCAGATAGAGTGCCGGGTAGCATCTCTATTTTTTTTGTATTTGTTAAGACTAGCTTTGTGGCATAGCATATGAACTATTTTGGAGAAGCATCCATGTGCTGCTGAGAAAGAAGTGTATTTGCTTGATGAAGGATGGAATATTCTATTATGTCTGTTATTTGTAGATTATTGATTGCTCTATTTTGTAGATTGTTAATTTTTGTTTGGAAGATCTATCCACTGGTGAGAGAAGTGTGTTAAAGTCACCCAGTACTATCGTGTTGTGGTCTGTTTGCTTCTTGAAGTTGAGAAGGGTTTGTTTGACATACATGGCTGCCCCATTGTTTGCGGCATTGATATTTAAGATTGTTATGTCTTGTTGATGTATGATTCCCTTAAGCAGTATTAAATGAACTTCTTTATCCCTTTTCACTAACTTTGGTTTGAAGTCTGCTTTATGTGATATGAGGATGGAAACCCCTGCTTGTTTACACAGTCCATATGAGTGATAGTTTTTCCATCCTTTCACCTTCAATCTTTGAGTGTCTCATTCTATGAGATGAGTCTCTTGGAGGCAGCATATTGTTGGGTCTTTTTAAAATCCAATTTGCCAGTGTATGTCTTTTAATTGCTGAGTGTAGGCCATTGACATTTAGTGTTATTATTGAGCCTTGTTTTGTATTCCCAGACATTTTGGTTTATTCTTATTTTTCAACTTGAATGGAATTCTGCATTGATTGGCCTTTCATATAGTGTAGTTCCTCCCTTTGCAGGTTTTCATTGTTGTTTTTCATTTCCTCTTCATGGAATATTTTGCCAAGAATGTTCTTTAGTATAGGCTGTCTTGGTGTAAATTCTTTTAATTTTTGTTTATCTCGTAAGATTTTTATTTCATCAAATCTGAAACTTAATTTTGCTGGACATAAGATTCTTGTTTGCCATCCATTGTCTTTCAAAGCTTGGTTTATGTTGTTCCAAGCTCTTCTAGATTTAGGAGT
This sequence comes from Geosciurus inauris, assembly GCA_004024805.1. Lineage (NCBI taxonomy): Eukaryota > Metazoa > Chordata > Mammalia > Rodentia > Sciuridae > Geosciurus > Geosciurus inauris. Next base: position 18,905 of record PVHX01003166.1, read on the forward strand.
CTGAGTTGAGAGGTCTGCAGAGATCCTAATTGATTTCCCCCTATATATAATCTAATTCCTTTCTCTTGTGGCTTTTAAGGTTCTCTTCTTATTCTGAATGCTAGGCATTTTCATTATGATGTTTTTTGGTGTAGATCTGTTGTGATTTTGTACATTTAGTGTCCTGTAAGCCTCTTGTATTTGATTATCCAATTTATTCTTCATGTTTGCAAAATTTCCTGATATTATTGCATTAAAGAGATTGTGCAGTCCTTTGGTTTGTATCTCTGTGCCTTCCTCTATTCCAATAATTCTTAAAATTTGGTCTTTTCATGTTATCCTATAATTTGTGGATGTTCTTTGTATGATTTCTTACTGGCTTTATTATGTGGTCAACTCTATTTTCAAGATTTAATATTTTGTCTTCATTGTCTGAAGTTCTGTCTTCCCAGTGATCTAGTCTGTTGGTGATGCTTTCTATTGAGATTTTAATTTGGTTTATTGTTTTTTTCATTTTGAGGATTTCTGTTTGGTTCTTTTTCAGAATCTCTACCTCCTTATTGAAGTAAACTTTTGCTTCCTGTATTTGCCTATGTAGCTAGTTTTCAAAAGGATCTTTTGCTGCCTGAGTTTGTTCTCTTATATCATTCTTTAAGTCACAGAACATTTTAATTATGTATATCCTGAACTCCTTCTCTGATATTTCTTCTGGTATGCTAACCATGGATTCTACTAATGTAGTATCTTGGTTTGTTTTGAGGCACTTTCTTCCCTTGTTTTTTCATGTTGTTTGTGTGTCTTTCCTTCTAGCACTGCAGATTGGAGGTGGAACAGTTTTTATCGAATAGGCTTATAGTTTCCCTACAGGGTTCCAGTACTTCTCCTTTAAGAGGGAGACCAATATTGACAGATCTCAATACAAACAATGTACAGTTTCAAACCAAGTAGCTCCTAATAGCTCTACATAAATTTTTGGCTTAGTCACAATATACAGAAACTATGAATTTAATTAACATCTACTATATAAACAAACAGTTTGCACAAGGGTCTATAGTTGCTGCTAATGGGCTAGAGAGAACCAGGGGTGGCGTGTGGGATGAGATGATAGGGTGGTAGCGTGTGAGGGTATAGTTATTAGATCCTAGAAAACATGAAAGAGGAATCCAAAAGTATTTGGCTATTAGTGGAAAAGACAGAAAGCAATGTGGGGAAGACCAGTAAGGGAGAAGAAAATAGAGCACAACTAAAAAGGAGACATAAAACTTAACAAAAATAAAACATGTGCAGGTGGAACTTACATGACTATACAATGTAGTATACTAATCAGATATCCTGGTCCCACGTAGCCCAGTGCATATAAAATAGTTGGTTTCACAAATGTTGGCGATGTGAGGGTGGGGAAAGAGCAAGAGAGAGAAAAGAAAAAAAAAAAAAGGAAAAATATTAAAAAATAAAAAGTCTCAATGTAAACAAACAGGATTGCCTCCTTTCTCTTCTAGTAGGTGGAGTTCTCTGTTGCTTACTGGTATCTGCCCGCTCAGGCAAAGATTGTGAAGCCAGAGTCTCACAAACAAGCCATTTACTTCAGACATAGGGTGAAGGACTGGGCTGGGCAGGGGGTATTGGGTGACGTGGTTGGAGATGCAGCTCTGTGGTGTGCTGTGCAGAAGTAAAAGTTTGTCTCAGATCCTGTCCCATGTCCCCAGGTGTTCTGCCCTGGTATATGGAGATCCATTCAAGAGCAGCAGCCTGCGGTTCCGCGTGGGAGCAACGGCTGGGTGTCATGTGTAGGTGGGCGACCCGAGGTCCTACGGAGTGTGTAGGTGCTGGAGGGATCCAGTGCGGGAGCAGGTTTTTCATGGGGTCCGAGTCCCGTACCCAAGTCTGGGGTCAGAGTTCTGGGCTGGAGTCCGAGGCTGGGGACCTGAGCTGGCTTGCTGGGGCCTGGTGATCCTATGTGCATGTGAGTGGAGTTCTTCCATGGAGTCAGCTGTAGGGTGTACTCTAAAAACTCACTGAGAAACAGTGTTTCCACTACTTTAAACACAGGTACTGGAGAGACTAGGAACGCTGCGTCAGTCTAGGCTACCATCTTGGAACTGATCTCTATTAGTGACAGTTTTCAGTAGAATCAATCACCTTCTTTCTCAAAGGAGACTAACTTGCCATATATGTATATTGACAGTTTATCTTTCACTTCTTACTTTTTATCTTTGATATATTTCATTGTTCTGTTTCAATATGAATAGCATATACTCTTTCTTTTCCAGTTTTATTTTTAGTTATAGATGGACACATCTTTATTTTATTTATTTTTATGTAGTGCTGAGAATTGAACCCAGTGCCTCACATGTGCGAGGCAAGCGCTCTACCACTGAGCCACAAACCCCAGCCCCAAAAGTACGTACTCTTGCCTTGTTCCTAATTTTAGTGGAATGTGCCTGTGTTTTCGTTGTTCAATACAGTGATAGTTGTGTTTCAGATTATTAAGTTTATTTTTTATTTTTTTAATTTTTAAAGGATGTCGAGTATATTATTTATTTTTTGATAGCTGTTTAATGGATGTGGTCATTCGAAGTCATGTACTCACTAAACCTTTTTTATTACTTAGCACCCAACTCAATTTCCCAAATTCTTCTAGTTGTAGATTACACCATGTCATTGAGTTCTGGCCAATGAAATGTGAGTAGAAGACCATCTCCAGGCCCGATGCCTAAAATATCCATTGCCATCCTCCATGCTTTCTTTTGTCCCACATTCATATGCTTGGATGTCCCTTCTCAGAGTGTTTTCAGGGGCTCCCTGTGTATGTTCCTGAGTGTTTGCTTGAATTACTGGATTAAGTAGAATTGCTATGCTAAGTCATCCCCAACCCTAACTGTGACTTAAACAAGATAGAGTTAAATTCTGGGATTGATTGCCTTGGTTGCTAACATTTATTTTCTGACTTGTAGTCTTGTTGCTTTTTTCTGTGTTTCTTATGTATTTCTGAGGTTAAGGGTCTTTGCTAATTGTTCTATCTCTGTTAGAGAACAGTTTACTCTGTTGTTTGGAAGCCATCAAATTTTGTGATATTTTCTTAGTGTTTTTCTAGCCATTGGGCTAGAAAGTATTATTTAATTCTGTAGTCTGTTGTATAGTTTCTATAAAGACATAAATATTGGCACAAGTTTTATCATTCAGTATTTTTCTCTTATATATAAATACTAAAATGAATTTGAGAGGAGTGTTTTTGAAAATAACATTTGTGTTATCTATGCCAGGTATTTTAGGTGAGAAGAAAATTGATGTAAATTTTCTGAAATATTTTTAGAGAAAGCTTTTTTTTAACCTCATTTTTCATCATCTTATAAAACATGTCTGGCTTTCAAGAAAAAATTACAAGATAGGCCAGAAGACATGCTAAAATGTAGTCTGAAGATAAAAATCAGACTCAAACATATCATGCATGTTTGAATTTCCAAGTTAAAAAAAAAACTAAACTAATTCTGATTCATATGTTAAATACTCTTAATGGGAAAAAAGTATACAGCATGCAGAAACCTATAATCTATGTTAGGGAAAATGGAAACTTCAAGAATCAAAACAAAATTCTAGAAATCAAACATTCTGAAATAGAAAGGGAGAATGCCTTCTGATGCCATCAGTTAAATTGTGGTCAAGGAAAGCAACCATGATCTTGATGATAAGTTAATTACAAATTTCCCAAACAAAAATACAAAGAAATAAAAGCAACCCAAGAACTGTGGAACAATATCAAAGATTAAAGCATGCATAATTAGAATACAGAAAGAAGAAAGGAAAACAGAGCAGAAAAAATATTTGAAGTAAAAGTATCTGAAAATTTTTCAAAAACTAAGATGAGATAAAAAGCAAAAATTTTGAGACAATATCAAGTAGGATAAGTACCAAATATATATAGGTGAATAAATAAAGTAATACCTAGTCATATTAGATCCAAATTACAAAAAACTAAAAGCAAAGTAAACATTTTGAAAGAAGAAAGAAAAATAATTGCCTTACTTATATAGCTATAGAGGAATAAGGATAAGAAATTCATTGGGTAGCACAATAACTAAATTTTATCTTCAGCTGATGTTCGTAACACAGTCCTTTTCTCCATTGTAGGCATATCCCTGAGCCAACATCCCTGTGAATTCCACAGTTTGAGTCTTTTTTAAATTCATTCTGCCAGTCTGTGTCTTTTTAATTGATGAGTTTAGGCCATTAACAGAGTTATTATTTGAAATATGGCTTGTATTCTTGTTCATTTTAGTTTATTTTTGATTTTTAACTTGACTTGGTTTCTTCTTTAATTGGCTTTTCTTTTAGTGTAGTTCCCCCCTTTGCCAATTTTCATTATTACTTTTCATTTTGTCCTTGTGGAATAACTTGCCGAGAATGTTCTCTAGTGCAGGCTTTCTCATTGGAAATTCTTTTAACTTTTGTTTATCATGGAAGGTTTTTATTTTGTTATCAAATCTGAAGGTTAATTTTGCTGGATATAAGATTCTTGGTTGGCACTCATTTTCTTTCAGAGATTGATATGTTCTCGGATCTCTTGGCTTTGAGGGTCTGGGTTGAGAAATCTGCTGAAACCTGAATTGGTTTCCTCCTGTATGTTATCTACTCCTTCTCTCTTGGAACTTTTTTTTTTTTTTTTGGTACTGGAGATTGAACTCAGGGACACTCGACCACTGAGCCACATCCCCAGCCCTATTTTGTGTTTTATGTAGAGACAGGGTCTCACTGAATTGCTTAGTGCCTCTCCGTTGCTGAGGCTGGCTTTGAACTCGCAATTCTGCTGTGTCAGTCTCCCTAAGTGCTGGGATTACAGGCTTGCGCTATTGCGCCTTGCTTCTTGGAGCTTTTAAAATTCTATTCTTATTGTATATGTTAGGCATTTTCATTGTAATGTGCATTGGTGTGGATCTGTTTTAGTTTTGTACATTTGGTGTTCTGTAAGCCTCTTGTATTTGATTTTTCAATTCATTCTTCATGTTTGGGAAATTTTCTGATATTATTTCATTGAAGAGATTGTGCATTCTTTTGGTTTGTACCTCTGCGCTTTCCTCTACCCCAATAATACTTATATTTGGTATTTTCATGTTATCCCATAGTTCCTGGATGTTCTGTTCATAATTTCTTACCATCTTCATCGTGTAGTCAACTTTATTCTCAAGATTATATATTTTGTCTTTATTGTCTGAGGTTTTGTCTTCCAAGTTCTCTAGTCTGTTGGTGTTGCTTTGTATTGAATATTTTATTTGGTTTATTGTTTCCTTCATTTCAAGTATTTCTGCTTTGCTTTTTTTTCACAAGTCTCTATCTCTTTCTAAAAGTAATCTGTGCTTCCTGTGTTTGCTGTCTTATCTCTCTATTTGAGTGATCAATGGTTGCCTATATTTGTTCTCTTATATTATTCTGTGCTTCACAGATCAATTTAATTATGTATGTTTTGAACTCCTCTGTGACATTTCATCTACTATGCTGTCAGTGTATTCTATTGTTGTAGCATCTTGGTTTGTTTGGGACATTTTCTTCCCTTGTTTTTTCATGTTGTTCATGTGTCTTCCACTTTAGCAATGCCATTCTGAGGTATTACAGTTTCCGCCCTATAATCTTGTAGTGTCCCTGCAAGTTACCAATACCTCACCTTTTGTGTAACTGGACCTGCAGGGACCTCGGGGATGATTTTCCTGGTCCTAGCTGTTGACTCTAGATGGATGTGGCAGGGACAGCCACTGGTTGGTAAATGGGGGGCCGTAGCAGTCTCTTCCCTGGCGTGTGCACTGTCAATCTCCTCCCCTCAGTGGCAAGCATTTTTTACAGTAATTTTTTTTTTTAATTCAGTATTGTTTGTCCTCATGCAGTGAGGACAAAACTATGGAACTTTGTCATAATTATGGAACTTTGCTTTGCAGGGCTACCTGAAGCTTATAAAGAAGCTTGAACTTTATATAAAGGGTCTATAAGATGGACAGAATGGGTATTTGGGAATTTTTTTTAAATGAGAAAACTAAGGCAGGCATTTAATAAATATTGTTATTCGTTCATTGTTGAAATCATCTGTATGCTGGGAAAACTGGTTATCCACATATAGAAGAATGAAAATAGATACTTACCTCTTATCCTGTACAAAACTCAACTCAAAATGGATTAAGATCTAGGAATAAGACCAAAAACTATACAACTCCTAGTAAAAAAATTGAGGGTCCACACTCCAGCATAATAAAGGTACAGGCAATGGCTTTCTCAATGGTACCCCTGAAGCTCATCAAATATTGTCAACACTTAATACATAGGATGGAATCAAATTAAAAAGCTTCTGCACAGCAAATGAAACAGGAATATTAAGAGAGAACCTGCAGAATGGGAGAAAATCTGTGCTAGCTAGTCTTCTGAAAGAGGATTAATATCTGGAATGTGTAAATAACTCAAAAAGATTAAAACGAAGAAACAAATAATCCTCTTAATAAATTGGCCAATGAATTAAACAGACTCTTCTTAAAAGAAGAAATATAAATAGCCAATAAATATATAAAACAGTATTAGCAGTCAGGGAAATGCAAATCAAAATTACACTAAGATTTCATGTCACAGAAGTCAAAATTCCAGTCATTAAAATACAAAAAATAGTAAAGAGAACATGTGTCAAAAATGGAAGACTTCTACACAGTTGGTGGGACTGTAAACTAGTACAACCCCTATGTAAACCAGTTCAGAGGTTCTTCAAAAGACTAGACATGGATCTTCCATATGACTTAGCTAAACTGTTCCTAGAAAGGTTGAGGGGGCAGGGATCTCATGATAATCAAAAGGAGATCAGTAAAGAAAACAGCTCAGGGGTTGAGAAGAGAGGAGGAAAGGGTTAAGTGCTAAGGAGTGACATTGGCCAAATTATATTATCATATTGTGTGCATGTACCAATACCCAACAACAAATCCCATCATTATGTATAACTATAATGCACCAATAAAAAATACGGGAAGAAGAGGAAATATATAATAAATTAAAAAAGTGGGGGGCATCTGGAAATAGTAATGTACCAGTGTTCTTGTTTTGACTGTTACTAGCCAAATTATCTTGGCCAAGTCACTTCGACTTTCCTGAGTTTTAATTACCACATTTGAAAAATAAAGATAATAATCTCTACCTCCCAAAAATTGTTGAGAAATACTATGAGGTGAATGAAAGTGCTTTGTTTCTACTTTCTAACATGAAATGTATCATATAAAAGTAAAATGTAGCATTAATAAAGTGATAAACTATTAATAAAGTTGGGGGAAGAACATGTGTTGATTTTTCTCATGTAAGTTCATAGTAAGCAGAAATGCTTTCATACGTGGTTTGTAAAAAATAATATTTGAATGTGATATTCTGGTGCAATTTAAATTTATGACACGTCATTGGAAACCACTTTATCTTCAAATATTTTTGTTACATTAATATATATGATCACTATATAGTGATTATTCAAGTGCTGTATTCTTTTGTTCCAGTTTAGTTTTATGGCTGAAATACCCAGATTATTTCTTCGTTTCAAGGATAATTTATTGAAAAAGCCAAACTCTGAAATTTAAAGAACTATTTGTGGTTTTGGCTTATATGTAACAATTTGACTTTAATGTTTTTTTCCTAAATCAGAACTGACATGTAGGATATTAATATGTGTGTTTTTATTTTGACCAGTTATTAGAAGTGCATGTATACTTGAGGTACAGTGGTTATACATAGGCTTGGAAATATATTAAATTATACTTGATTTTGGGTAGGATATATAATTAGAGAAATAAAAAATTCCTAATTTATTGGAGACTTTGTGAATATAAGGGAATGAAGTTTTTCTTTCTGCTGCTTTATTTCACTGTATTTGCAAGGGAGTAAGTCATTAATTTTAAATAATAATACTTTAAAACATAAAACAGGCTTCAGTTTTATTTAGCCTAACATCATTTAGTTACAGATAAGGAAACTTCAGCTCTTAGAGAGGGAATGAAGGTTGTGGAGATGAGAGCAATAGTACTGAATATGTACCCCAGATTTTTGGTCCACTGTTTTTTCTTGGTACTTGGAACTGTTTGATTTCTTTTTCTCATTTAAAGTTTAGTTTCACTAATGGGACTCTTTTAAGTTTAAAGGATAGGGATACTTTCAAATTATCTCAGATGATGAAGTCATAGTAAAAGTGCAGAGAAAGTACAGACACATGGACCCATCATCTCAGCAACTACAGAGCTATCTCCCAAAAAAGGATAGGAATAAGCTTTTATACAAATGTTCACTGCAGCATTATTTCCAGTAATCAAAAAGAAGAATACAGATCCATCAGCTGACATTTATTATAAATGCAAAGGGAATGATAATGATAAAAGTTATATGGTAGATGAACCATGAAAGCATGATATAAATTATAGAACGTTCACAATATGAAGATCTATAGAGATTGAATTGTTTAGTGTTTGCCTGAGACAGGGAACAGATTAGGAGAGCCACTGAGAGTATAGAATGACTGAGTAGGGCGGTAGTGGTAGGAAAATTCTATTTAGGGTGATGAAAATATTTTAAAATTACATTGTGAGTATGGTTTCATAACTTAGTGAATGTATTAAAACCCAATTATGTATATTAAGTGGGTGGGTTTTATGATATGCTAATTATCTTTCAACAATGCTGTTGAAATAATTTTTAGAACAATCTGATCACTTTGTTGTTTTGGCCATTTTGTGACTTGTCTCCTTTATATTTCTCTTATTTCTCCTGCAGTCTTCTTAGTCCCTTTGCCCTTTTTGACTTCTCCATAACAAATTTCCCCCAAGGAGAAGATACGATTGATTTGTCAATTGCCAACTATACTAGACTTCTTTTCTTTCTTGCATAGTATAATGATTGTCATAATGGAAAGTTTTATTTTAAATAAATTTACTGAAGTAGAAGTGTACATTTGCTTATAGAAAAGAATAAGTAAAACAATGCAGCCTGTAAAGGTAGTCACCTGACTGTCATTTTGGTACATACTGGTCTAGGACCTCATAAACTTTCAATAAGTGTTCTTTAAAATGGAAAATAGAGACAGACAATAGAGAAAATCAATGAAAATAAAAGCCGATTCTTTGAAAACATCAGTAGTCTAATTCTCTTTAATAGTCTAATTCTGCTCATGATAAAGGCTAAATTGTTGTTTAGATATTTATACAAGGATATAAAGAGTTTGGAATGCAAGTCCACATAACTAGGAATTTGCTGGGAAAGGATTTGATTCCAGGTGTTAAGAATCCTGTACTAAGTCTTATTTAATTATTGAGCACCATTTTCCAGATTGCCAAGCTAAAATTCACTTACTCACCAAAGATCATTTTTTGAGTATATTCTAGTAGTGAAATATGTTGTCTTTTACATAGTAGTTACTGTGGCAGTTTAGAGTGTATTTATAGGGCTTTGTCCTATGGAATATGAGGTCAGAATCTCTGAATTAATGGATAACTTAAATGGGTTCTAGTAAGTTATATGTTTTTGCTTTGTAAAATGTAATAATACAAATTGTAGTTCCCGTGTTCATGTTGTTTATGCATAAAAAATTTTTATTAAATTTTAAAATGTTTTGCTTAAGCCCATGAAATAATAGATTTGTTATAGTTAATGGGACAAAGAATTTTTAAAATAGGAAATAACAATTTTTAAGTTCTAAAGACTACATTCTTAAGAATGATTATATTTTCTAAGACTGCTTTAGCTCATGAGATAGTCATGTGACTTCTTAAGAAAACTCATTGGATTTTCTTGGGCATGCCAAGTCTAGTCACAAGAATTGGGGAAATTGGCATAGCTATATTAGTATCAAAGTATACTTCAGCATAAGAAACGTTATCAGAGATAAAGAGGGGTATACTGATAAAACGGTCAATTCATCAAAGCAAAACAATAAAAACAATAATCTGAAGTGCGTACCTTATAAAAAGAACCTTAAAATACATAAAGTAGTCTGTCTTTTCTTCTAGAGATGCCCACATTCTCCTTGAATGTGTTCCTTGATTTATCCCAAAGGCATCTCTTTTGCGATTGTCCCCATTTTTCCTTGAATGTGTATATACTTCCTAAATAAACTCTATCTATGCTTTGGTCGAGGGGCATACATAAAGCAACAGTAAGAAAACAAAAGGTAGAAGTAAAAACACACATAGTAAGCACAAGATATCAGAACTTACGAGAGAAATCTGAAACAGTGCCCACAGGAAACATATAGCTCTCAATTTTTTATTAGAAAAGAATTTTCAAAATCAGTTTTATTTCATCCTTAAGAAGATTGAAAAAGAAATGCAAATAGAATCCAATGTAAGTAGAGAAAGAACATAATGTGAGTACAAATCAATTATATAGAAAACAGTAGAGAAAATCAATGAAAATAAAAGCTGATTCTTTGAAAACACCAAAAAATTGATAAACTCCTCAGGCGTGGTGGCACAAGCTTGTAATCCCAGCACTTAGGGAGGCTGAGACAGGAGAATCGCGAGTTCAAAGCCAGCCTCAGCAATAGTGAGGTGCTAAGCAATTCAGTGAGACCCTGTCTCTACATAAAACACAAAATAGGGCTGGGGATGTGGCTCAGTGGTCAAGTACCGCTGAGTTGAATCTCCAGTACCCACCCCCCCAAATTGATAAACTCTTATATTGATCATTTAGAAAGCACAAATCACCTGTATGAGGAATGGAAGCAAAAACATGACTATTGAAATTAAAATGATTATAAAGTTATATGGATAACAGATTAAAATTGATAAATTTCTTAAAAATATAAAATTGAGCCAAGAAGAAAGAAAAATCTGGATATTCCTGTATCAAATAAAACATTTGAATTACTAATTTAAAATTTGCATCAAGTGAGCTCCAGCCCAAGTAGCTTTACTTTATGAGATCTGAATACCATCCTCGAAGGAAAAATATTACAAGAAAACTGCTGACCATTACCATAGCATAAAAAATAAAAATTCTTAGTCAAATATCTGCAATTGTAATACAGAAATACAGTGAAAGGGTAATACATACTGACTAAGAAGAATTTATCCCAATGCACTTTATCAATAGTAAAATATTTATCATATTTTTGTACATTAGCAGAATAAAGGGTAAGAACTATAACAACAGATACAGCAAAAGCATTTGATCAAATTCATTATCTACTATAACAACTCATCAAATTAAGCAGATGGAAATACGCTGAAAATGATTAAGGTCATCTATGAAAAACCAAATGTAGAGTAATTAATAGAAAGACTGGATACTTCCTATTAGTACTTTCCTATTAGTTTGAGGATAAAGGATGATATTTGCTTGTACCACTTTTATGGAAACCTTCACAGTTCAGGAAGGTAAGACAAAAAGATACAAATTCCAGTTGTGAAAAGACGGAAGTAAAATTGTCTTTATTGACAATTTGTGTATGGAAAATAAAATCTCTTATATAAAATATGCCTACAAAATGACGATAAGTTTAAAAACTACCTAACCAAAAAATTATCAATATCATAGGACATGAAATTAATGCAACTTAATGTATTTCTATTAACTAAGCAGTTAAGAATTAAAGAAATGTTCAAACAGTATCATTTATAACAGCTTCAAACAGCATAAAATAGCAATAAATTTAAAGTGACTGTTCTGTACAAGAAAGTTATAAATACTTCTGAGAGAAACTAAGGACCAAGTTAAATGGAGAAATTTACCATTTAAATTTACTGTCAGTTCTCCTCAAATTGATATTTAATTGGATGTTAATTCCAATCAAAATCATTGTAGGGATTTTTAAAAACACAAATTTGCATCTTGTAAAATTTATATGGAAATAAAAAATGGCCAAAGCAATTTCTTTTTTCTTTTTGGTACCAGGGATTGAACCCAGGGGCACTTAACGACTGACTGAGTCACATTCCCAGCCATTTTTATTCTTCAAGTTGAGACAGGGTCCCACTAAATTGGTTAGGGCCTTGCTGAGTTGCTTAGGCTGGCATTTGAACTTGCTATCCCTCCTGCCTCAGTCTCCCAAGCTGCTGGGAGTATAGGCATGTGCCGCCATGTTTGGCCCAAAGCAATTTTTAAAAAGAATGAAGTTGGAAACTTTATAGTATCTGATTTAAAGGCTTATTAATAAGTAAAATACTTTAGTCATCAAGCTATTGTGTACTGGCTAGAGGACAGTGGAACAGCATAGAGTCTAGAAATAGACCCATATATGTTGGTTTTATATAAAGGTAATAAGATAATTCAATGATAAAAGGATACTTTAGAAAAAAACAAATCATGCAGAATTAACAACGTTTATATTGAAGAAAATGAATAGACAGGCCGTAAACCAGGAGAAAATATTCACGGTTCCTGTATTTGATAGAAGACTCACAGCCAGAACTGTGTGTGTGTGTGTGTGTGTGTGTGTGTGTGTGTGTGTAATGTATAAAATGATTACACTTTAATAATAGAAAGTTAGGTAAACCAGCAAAAAAAGTGGCAAAAGAGTTGAATTGGCACTTTATACAGGATGGCCTACAAAATGCTAAGAAGCATGTGGAAAAGCACTGAACATTATTAATATTCAAGAAAATATAAATTAAAAGTATAATGAGATAGCATCAGACACACTCACTATGCAGCTTGCTACTTTATGCTCTTTTCTTGGTCTGCTTTTATTTGCTGTGGCTGTTCTCTGTTACTTCATTCTCTTTTTCTACTGTCCTCTTTTACTGTCATAGTTTTTTGATTATTGAAGGCCCCTTACTTGAACTTGCTGCTTTCTCTTTTGTGTTCCATTATTTCCAGGCCACTTCCTGATCTTTGTTAGTTTTCCAAGATAATAAATACAATCAGGTAGAAGAAAGGTGCTATATAGTCCACCTCATTATCTGCTGACTTGCCAATAAATGTATATCTTTAAGCAATCATCTCATTCATCTTGAATATTGATATCATCAGGGAGAGTCTTTTGTCTGTTCCATTCATTGCTTTATGCCCAGTGCTTAGAAGAATATTTGTCATAAGAAAGTGCTCAATAAATTTTTTGATGAATGTGTCCTTTGGTGTCTTTGAGGAATTATTTCCAGGATCCCCATAGAACAAAATCTGCAGATGCTCAAGTCTTCATGAAAAATGGGTATTGTATTTGTATGTAACCTATACACATCCTCTCGTATACTTTAAATCATTTCTGTATTATTTATAATATGTAGTACAATTTGTTATTTAGTTTAGACTGGAATGTCTCCCCAAGGATTATGTGTTAAAGTCTTCCATGGTTTGCAATGCAAGTGTTCAAAATTACAACTTTTAGGAGGTGATTGAATTATGAGGGCCCTGACCTTGTCGATGAATTAATCCTTTGATGGGTTCATAATTGAATGGACCGTTGGGAGGTGGAGCCTAGTTGGAGAAGTATGTCATGAGGGATGTGACCTGGAAGTATATATCTTTTCCCTAGCCTCATCCTTGCTTTTGTAAGCAGCCTCCTATCTCACACACTTTTGCTACCCTGATGGTCTGCATTGCTCAAACCTAAAGTAATGAAGGCAGTGGAGCTTGTACTGAAACCTCTGAAACTGTAAGCCAAAAATAAATATTTTCTCCTTCAAGTTGATTTTCTCCAGTGTTACAGTCACAGAAAACTAACATACAGTGTAAATGCTTTATCAGTGTTTGTTATACTGTATTGTTTAAAGGATGTTGTGGTTTGGATAGGAGTTTTGAAAGCACCTGTCGAATATTCACAGGTAGAATGATTAGATTATGAGAACTGTAACCTATGTCCATCCTAGTCTGAATGGACTGACTGGGTGGTAATTGTAGGCAGGTCATGTATGGCTGGAGGAGACGAGGCACAGAGGACTTGCCTTGAAAGGGTTGTTTCTCTCTGTGGCCCATTTTTCCATCCCCCTCTCACTGCTTCCTGACTTCACCATTAAGTAAGCAGCTTTCTTCTGCTGGGCCCTTTCCCAGTGACATGTTGCCACATCTTGGACCTAGAGCAATGGAGTTGGCCTTCTATGAACTAGGACCTCTGAAACTGAGAGCTCCAAATAAACTTTTCTTCCTCTTAGTTGTTGCTGTTTAATATTTTGGTCACAGCAACACAAAAGCTAACTAAAACAGGATAATGAAAAATTTGTACATGTTCAGTGTAGACATAGTTTTTCTTTTGTTTCAGATATTTTTGATCTGTGGTTGAAAACACAGATATGGAAACTTTGCTTATGTAAGCCTGCTGTACATTTGAGGAAGAGGCTGAATGTGGCTGCTTTATTTGTAAAGAAACATGAATATGACACCTTCAAAATTGATCCTTACAAAATGCTTTTGATAGGAAACTATGTACTTTCTTCTTATTTTTTAAGATGGAGTCTAGCCTAATCCTCCTAGTTCAGTATTCACTCTGGAACCAGTTTTCATTGTATAGGCAATTCTACTGTGTTTGTGTTTTAGATAAATTATTTAATCTGTTAGTACTTCTTTTTTCTCCTCTGTGAAATGAAGTTAACAATATTTACATAGTATTGTGGCAGTTTATGAGTTAATAACGTCAAGTGCCTAAGAAGAGCACTTTGCACAGAGTGTGATGTCTACTCACTTGTTTATTATTACTGATATTGATTTTAGAGATAACACTGCATTATTCAAGTCAGGGAATTTTTGGAGTTCATAATCTTTTTAACTGTGAACTTTTTTAAAAAATGTAAAACACGAGTTAAATTACAGAGGTGTTTAAACATTAGGAATCACTGTAGAAACTTACAAAATACTTCAAAGTCAATAGAGAAAAGATATAAAGTTTTGGTCCATGCCCCTTTCTTCCTAATCTCCCTGTTTGGTAACTACTGTTCATTTTTTTTGTTCTAAATTCGAGGCTCTTCCCTTTAAGGACAAGCGTGTTCAATGCCCTTAACGCTCATATCTTCCATACTGTCATTCATATCTTTTTGAAGAATCTTTAATTATCAATCTTGGAACATCCTATAAATCTTCATTAGGAAATTCCTTCTGAACTTTTGCTGAAAAGTAGTTACTGTGCACTCTGTGTGTAGCAGCTGTTTGCCTAAGTTAAAAAAAAAATTGACCGTTTTAATTTGCTTTAAAAATATCCACTGGCACTGGTTCTCATTACAGATGTGTGGTTGTAACATTTCATTTTTTAAATGTGTATCCATCTTTTTTCAGTTCTAAAGGAGTCCAAAGAAACCATCTCAAATCTTAAAAATAACCACTAAACCTACAGTGTTTTTGGTTTTTAAAAATTCTCAAGGGAGGACATTTTTTATCTTGGACCTAAGCTTCATACAGGGTGGCCCATTTAAAAGAGGCCCTGTACACAGCCACATTATTAAATGTGAACAGTTTTAAATGGGCCACCCTGTAAATCAGAGATTTTCCCCCAATGGATATTTATTTCTTTGCACACTTCTGAATTTAATGCAAGTTTTCAGTTACTGTGTTTGATAAGTAGTCTTGAAATTTAAATTTGAGCATCTAGGTGATATGGAAATAGGCAAATTTGAGTTCAGTTGAGAGATATAGAAGCTGATAAGTTCATATTTTGAGATATCATGTTTGGATCTTATTGAAAATGTGTCCAACATTCTGTACTAATCTCTTTCAATACTTTTTGTTTTAAATGAATGAAATAAAAATAAATGGAAATGGTAACTTTTAACTGAAGCAGTAATATTGTTTTTTAAAAATATTTATTTTTTAGTTGTAGGTGGACACAATAGCTTTATTTTATTTTTATGTGGTGCTGAGGATGGAACCCAGTGCTTCCCGCGTGCTAGGCGAGCACACTGCCACTGCGCCATAATCCCAGCCCCAGTAATATTGTTTTGGACTTCTTTCACTAGAAATCTTTTAAGACAGGACAGATATCATTATTTTTATGGTTCAGGGACAATGATTCTCCTTAATCTAAAGTTTCCAAACACACTATTCTTTCCAGCCCCTCCCCACAACACACACACATTCTGTGCTAGAAATGAGTGCCTGTACCATAATCTGTCCAATTAGGTTTTGATGAGTAATAATAATAATAATAATTTGATTCAGGTTTTGATGAAGTGTACCCCTAAAATTTACAGTGCAGAGAATAAGAATGTAAATGGAGCAGACAGTGGGCACTGTATAAAGATGGCACCTTGTATTGCAATTATCTGTTGTATCCATAGCATATGAAAAAATTTGACAGCATAAGCCTTTCTGTTACTGAAACCTCAGCACTCACTATAGCAGTATCCATTCCTGTCAGCAGTAACATTTCCCACAAGCTTTGGGACATTCTGTTGCAGTTGCCTTTGTTTTGAGGAATGGAGAGAAGTTTCTCCCTGTTGCCTGTGTGGTGTTAGTCATGAGAAAAGATAGCTTGGGTAATGGGCCTTACTGCACCTGTGATGAATATTGTTGATGTCTTTGTGACATTTAGGCTCAGGATACAATTCCCTCTTAATACATTTTAAGGTGATATTGTTAAATCTATATTGTTTAATTGGCTGTTGTAGAAATCTTAGCTTCTGCTTTGAAAGTCAGTGGAAGTAGAATACAAGTATCCAAATTTGTACCTAGTTAACCTAAGGGGTCTTTTTTATTCATTTTCCCCATTCTGAGTAATTTTTACCCAAATCAGTATTTCTTATCTTAGAACATTGCAGGTCATTATAATTTTGGAAGTGTGGTTAATGACTTGGTAGGACCTAGAACTTTGTTTTAGTTTTAGTACCTTGGGGGAAAAAGGAATATACAATTTCAGATAAAGTGTTTGCGTAAATTGGAAGCCTGAGAAGGAAAAACACAATAAGGTGTTTTAATATCTAACGCCTAGCTCAGTCAGCTTCCTGTAGGTGACTGTAAAGCAACTCAAAGGTAAGTTTTCTTGAACATTCTTAGTAAACTCACATTTTCAGAGATACTCCCTCAAAACAGAATGAAAGTAATTTCAGTCCCTCTTTATAGCCATAAAATATCATACATTGTTTAAAAGTTAAGTGATCCATGATATTCTTAAAATAATTTAAAAAGCAATAGAACAATTCTGTGGTAGCCTTGATGTTACTGTTCGTCCCATCAATCTATTGATCGATTGATCGATCAATCGGTCGTAGTTGTAGATGGGCAGAATGCCTTTATTTTATGTTTCATTTTTTTTTATAAAATTTTTTTTTTTTTTAGTTGTAGATGGACACAATATCTTTATTTATTTATTTTTATGTGGTGCTGAGGATCGAACCCAGTGCCTCATGCATGCAAGGCAAGCGCTTTACCACTGAGCCACAATCCCAGCCCCTTATGTTTCATTTTTATTTGGTGCTGAAGATCGAACCCAGTGCCTCACACATGTTAGGCAAGTACTCTGCCACTGAGCTACAGCCCCAGTCCTTGACCTCATTTTTTCCTGTGCCTTTGACCCAAAATAGTGCCTCAATTTCTTCTCCCTCTCCCTGTCTGCCTCCCTGCTTCCCCCTTCCCTTTCCCCTTCCTTTTTTCTTTCCCTAATGAAGTGAGGCTGTGCTACCATTGAAACCATTAATAAACCATTTATTGAAAATGTTAAAGCAAAACTTCTCTAGAGAAAGAGTTCTTGGATAAGGTAGGTATGTGTTTATTTGATTGAAGAAAAATGTATTATTTAATGTGGAGCTTTATCATGAAAAAAATATAGATCTAAATGAATTTTCTGGTTGGTTATATTTTCTCCATTTGGAAGCAAGAGAATCTTACTGGTTGTTACTTGGATTACTCAGGAGCACACTAGACTTAATAAGCAGATTACCAAGTGGACATTGAGGATGCCAGGGCCTGCTAATTGAAGCACCTCATCTATATCATGATATTTTCACCTTACATCATGCAGCAACAAAATATATAAACATGCTTTTACCTTTCATTTTGCCTGCTAACTACCAAGCCAAAGAATATTTGGTTTGACGTAAAATGAAAAAAGATAAGGAATGACTTGTTTTGTAGCCATATCATGCATGCAGTGTCAATTTTCTTTTAACACAACAATGATTTCTTAATGCTTGGGTTCATTTTATTTTGGAGTTAGTATTTCATTTGTTCATTAAATGGTGACATGTTATTTAAACAATGTAGTATTTAATTTACAAAGTGAAAAACATCCTTACTATTTTGATATGTTTGTGTATTAGTTTCCTAGGGCTTCTGTAATAAAGTTGACCAAAAATTGTAAAACATCAGAAACTTACTGTCCACAATTTAAGAGGCTAGACTTCTAAAATCATGATTTGAGGGGAGAACCCAGTCTTGTCTCTTTCAACCTCTCATGTTTGCTTGCAATCCTTGGCATTCATTGGCTTTTAGATGTTTCACTCCAGTTACATTACTGTCTTCTCTAGGTGTGTCTTCATATCATTTCCCCTCTGTGGGTATGCTCAGTTGTCCTCTTTTTATAAGAATACCAGTCCTTTCCAAGTTGAATTTCCAAATCAGGTCGTATTCTGAAGTATTGGGGAAGGAGTAGGATATCCACCCATACCAGTATTTTGAAAAGTCAGTAAGCTGTACGTTAAAACAAGAGCATGAAGATTAATTGCTTATTTTTTACAAGTTTTGATAATTTAAAAAATTTTAGATTAATAGTTCTCTTCCATATACTAACTACATTGTAGCTGTAATATATGAGTTATCATTATCCTTCAATCAACTCAAACCCTAGATTAAACTCTTCTTTGAAGAAATTTTCTTGATTTTTCTAAACTTTTTTTTTCCCTCTTCTCCCTGAACAATAATACAAAATGGTCAATATCTACTAGAGTCACTCTTAATTTATGTGTTATTTGATCCTGGTGTTTAATTATACCAAGGAATAAGCAAATTACAGCTTGAGGTCCAAATCTACTTAGCTGCTAATTTTGTCTAACTTGTGTAATTAAGAATGTTTTTTTCCATTTTTAAATTCTTGGGGGAAAAAAGCAAAAGAAAAATAATATTTTGTGACATGCAGCAGTTCTGTGAAATTTAAATTTCAACGACTATTAATAAAATTGTACTGGAACATAGATCCGTACATCTACGGATTATCACTGGCTGCTTTGGTGTAACAGTGATAGCTGTATAGTTGTAACGGACACCTGTAATGGCTTACATATAATTGGAAATATTTATTGTGTGACTTTTTCCTGAAACCATTTTCTTATACCTGGATTTTAACAATAGTTTTCCTCTAACCTATTAGGTTATCTTACCCATTTAAAAAAATGTAAGTTGGCTTTCATTTTTTGCAATTCTATATTATGTATTTGTGCCAAATATATATTTAGAACTTTTAAATTTTATAAATTTTACAGTAGTACAATTTTACATTAAACTAACTGAAAGAGAAAATTATATTTATTTGTGTGTGCACTTAGCAATATTCTATTTATTATATTATTATAATTATATTTTTAATATAATTTAATATATATTCTATTATATTCTTGATGTTATTCCTGATTGCATTGATGTTATTCCTGATTGCATTTCCGAATCTCTGTGTTGATGCTCAATGAATATTGTGAAACTGAATAAGTTTAATTCAGTTTAATTCATTTACAAGTGAGTTTAACTTGTAAATTAAGATATATATGTATGTATGTGTTGGGCATTGTTAATAAGTAAACTGAATAAAGAAAACAGGATTAAATTCAGTGTTTTGCTTACATACGAAGTTTTGGATCTGACCTGTTAAATAATAGGGTTTTTTGAATATTTACTTAATGTAATGAAATTTACTGTATGTTTACAACATGTTAATGATAAAGCTGAAAATAGAATATATATATTATAAATTTCTACCTTTCATTTCAGTGTACAACTCAAAATGTAGACTTTAGCAGTTTGCAGATCATTATTGCAAATGGGATCTGAATGTATAGTATTCAGTGTGTTTTCAGCTAAAAGGATACATATGAAGTGCCCCCCTCTTTGTCTAATTTTGAAATACTGCTTATATTAATTCTCTTCAGTAAAATACTCCCAATTTGTTTTCTGTTTACAGAAATTAGAAACAAAACTATTTTAGGGGGATAGGAACAACCCTATTTTATCTTTTCTTTTTAAATTATTTACTTATTTGGTGATTTAGCTTTAAGACTTAACTTTGTTATCTGGTCATTAAGGTAAAGTTAATTACCCAAATACAATTTGGTGATGGTAGATTTAGAACTCTTTCAAAGTCTATTGTTTTTTGTTTTTGTGGGAATCAGATTAAGAAGATATATTTCAAACATCAATATTTTATAAAATCTTTTTTCTTGTTTCATTGGTATTATGAAATTTTTTATAGTGACTTATAAGGTCTTCAACTGTATAAAGTGTGTGTAATTTTAAGAAATTGGGATAGTTATATTGAATTGAACCAATATTTTTCTGTTATGTCTTGGTCTTATAAAATGGAATAAAAGTGCTATAGACAGCCTTGTTAGTTTTCTATTCCCTTGCCAGCTTCCCACCCTACTCCTACCTCCTGTCTGAATTAGATTGTATGTAGCCGATTGCATTTAAAAAATTTTTGGTTTTTTTTAGTGGTAGATGGACACAATACCTTTTTAAATTTATTTTGAACCCAGTGCCTCACACGTGCCAGGCAAGCGTTCTACCACTGAGCCACAACCCCAGCCTGGCTACTGCATTTATGTGATGCTGAGGATTGAACCCAGTGCCTCACACATGCCAGGCAAGCGCTCTACCACTGAGCCACAACCCCAGCCTGGCTACTGCATTTTAACAGCATAATAAAGATAACACCCTTGTGAAGATATAGTAAAAAGATTAATTTTGCGTTTTCTCTTGAAGTTGAAGCTTATGTGTGTATTAAGCATAATTTCATCAATCTGGCACTTTCATTTTTCTACTTCAGTTTTAAAGAATGAAACCTCTTTCACTTAACTGTCTTAGAGTTTTTGAGAACACATTTATAAGTAGAAATGATATCTGGGAATTTAGTGAAGGATCAAATATTATATTTGATACTATTTGAAAAATTTATTTTGAAATGTTAAATATGATTTTGAGTCATCTGTGAAAGATATACTGGGACAGTTACCTAAACATAATTAAAGAGCTTTTCGAAATCTTTGCAATGGTGGGGAAGTGGGAGATCATGTAGCTGAGAGAACTCACACTGTGTATCTAATATTCAAGTTCCTTATCAATATTCAGGGAGTGTAATTGCTTATACTTGTTTGGATCCTAGAAACCCTGTGGAATTACAGCATAGGCCTTTTCCCCCATCAGAGTTGATGAGGCATTCTCTCTTAAGTTTATGGGGAGAAGAATCTCTAACAGGTTAGAGAAATGAAGCTTGTTTTCAGTAAAAGAAATCCTAATATTCCTATAGGAAACTGAGGTAATGGAAAGTATAGATCCTGTATTCTGGGAGTCATTTGAGAAAGTCCCAGGGATAATATTTTTCTGGGCTTTTTCCGTTCATAAAACTCTTTGTTTAGTGTACAAATGATATTGATGTTTAAGCTGCAAGGAACATTGCACTCTGATTATAATAGTTAAATACCTAATCAACCTGTTCTTAAATATTAATTTTAATATCTGTAGTATCTGTATTGTAATACATGGAGGTGCTGAGATTAACCTATGGTTATTGTTCTAGTATTTCTGCAGCAAAGCATATTTTTACCAGGTTTTAGTCTTGGGAAATTTTTACGTCTTTTATAGAATTCCAGAAACCCAGGAATTTCTGTTTGGTTTTTGTATAATGACACCATGGATTTTTCCAGTTATATAATTTTACCATTTAAAATTAATTATTGAGATTTAAAAGTAACGTGCATTTCATGTAATAAATTCATGCCTATGAATGCATATAAAGAAAGCCATTAATTATATTTCCTTGTAAGATTTTTTTCATCTTTCTATTAGATTCCTTTTCCTGGTTAATAATACAAAAAATGGTATTGATATTCCAAAGTTTTCTCTTAATCTTATAAGCTGAACTATTTTACCATTTACACATTGGTTTGCATTTCTGTATATTTCATGCTGAATTTTTCAAGAAGTCATTTGTAATTTTGTCCAAATGTCATTCAGTACACTACTGGAGCCACCAGCCTAGTTGAATATATGGTATTTTAACTCACTTTACTTTTTATTGTTATAGAAATTGAAATAATCTGCAATGTCTTCATTTCCTATGAAAGACAGTATATTAATAGCCATGAATTTGATTTTAGATTTGGTAGTCAAGACTGGTAGGAGTTGGAATCCTCATGTGACCCTGGGTAATCTCCTTAGTCCCCTCAATAAAAGAAATGGAAATAATATTAGTACCAATGTCATGGAGTTGCTTTGACATTGGAAATAAGATCAATAGGGTCTAGCAAACCTAAATCCTTAGTATGTATTGTTTATATCATCTGGTAATTATCATTTCCCTCACCACTATTGTCATCACTACTCTTACTGTAATTCTACATCTTCTGTCCTTTCAGATTCATTTATCTCCCTCCCCTTTTTCCCCCTTCACTTCTCTCTTTTAAATATCTGCTGCATATAAGAAATATATCATTAAGACTGGGGGTGGGGCTGGGATTATGGCGCAGTGGTAGCGTGCTCGCCTAGCACGCATAAGGCACTGGGTTCGATCCTCAGCACCACATAAAAATAAAGATATTCTGTCACCTACAACTAAAAAATAAACATTAAAAAAAAACTGGGGGTATAGCTCAGCAGTAGAGCACTTGCCTAGCATGCTTAAGGCCCTAGGTTCTGTCTCCACCTTCACAAAAATCACAAATAGAACAAAGAAGAAATCATTAATCGTTTTTGAATAATTTTTATCTATCCCCAATGCATAAGAAATGTTTTAGTCAGTTTTTTCAGTGCTGTGACCAAGGAAGACTGACAAGAACAATTGAGAGTAGGAAAAGTTTATTTTAGCCTCCTAGTTTCACAAGTTCAATCCATGGTTGTCTGACTCCATGGCACCTGAGGTGAGGCATAACATTATGGCAGCAGCATGCGGTGGAAGAAAGTGATTCATGACATGGAAACAGGAAGCAGAGAGCTCTCCTCACCAGAGACAAAATATAAACACCAAAAGCATGCTCCCAATGACATACTTTTTCCAGCCACACCCTCACTGCCATACACGCCCAGTTAGCCCATATTAATGAACTAATTCACTGATTATCTTAAAGCTCTCATAATCTAATCTTTTCACCTCTGAATCATTCTTGCATTGTCTCCAGCATGAGCTTTTGGGGGGACAATTCATATCTAAACTGTAACACCGAATACAACAAAATTTTGAACATTTTGCTTCATTTTTCTATTTTCTATAAACATTTATTGAATTACCACTATGTGCTGGGCACCAGGAATGTAAAGGTCAGATCACTACCATCATTCAATTACCATTAATGTAGTAATCTAATGCTATAAATAAGCTTGTCCAAATTTCTGAGAGAGTAATTTTTTTTTTTTTTTTTTGGTTAGAAGTTAGGGAAAATGTTATGAGAGGGAGACATTTGATAAAGGCTTTTTTAAAAAAGAAAGATGTGATGATATTAAACAGATATGAAAGGTGGAGGTCTGTTGACATGTACAACATAGCTTTCTAGGTATAGGCAAAGATGAGAGGTAAAGTTATGAGGGGTGTTTATGAGAGTATAGGAGAAAAGGAGAAATGAAGGCTGTCTTTTGCAGATTTTAAGTTCTGCTTATAACCTCTCCATTGTGACAATATTGAAGATTGCTACAAATATACCCTTTGATATTTTGCCCTGGTTCTTTGTCCTGTATAACCTAAATGCCACCCTGTATTAGTGACCAAAAAAGCTCCAGTTATTGGTTCTTTCCTGCTGACACTGTGTTCACAAGTCACATGAATTGTATGTTATTTTTTTCTCATCTAACAGGCAACTACTTATGAGCCTTAATTTGTTGTTTTTTTTTTTTTTTTTAAACTGTACTATGTATTGAAACTAGGAGTTCTCTACCACTGAGCTACATTCTCAGCCCTTTTTGGTCTCACTAAATTGCCCAGGTAGTTTCAAATTGGCAATGCTTCTGCCTTAGCTTCTTGAGTCACTGGAATTACAGGCTTGTATCACTGCACTGTATCTAGTTTGTATGCCCCCTGAACTTGTACACTGTAGGTGAAGAATCTTTATGATCTGAGATCACAGTGGAAGTAGATGGGAGGTGAATTCCCATCTAAATAGCTATCTTTCATTAGTTATATGGCATTCCATAAGAATATTTTCCTCTTCAACACTACTCTCTTTTTTATTTTTGCCTCCCTCCCTCCCTCCATCCATCCATCCATCCATCTCTCTCTCTCTTTATCCCTTTTTATTTTGATGGAAGTTGAAATAAATTATATCTGAACTTGCACACCATAGGGAAGAGTGATATCAGATTACACTGGAATCAGAGGGGAGGTGAATCAATACTTCTTTCCTCCCTCCTGTAGACATCTGTTGAGCACCCAAAGCAAACTCATGTTGGGTGCCAAGAATACATATTTAAATAAGACACTCTGTCTCTTAACATCTCTAGGAAAAGAAAAATTAGCCAGTATAAAAGTATAATAAGACAGCCAGGTGTGGTTGCTCATGCCTGTAATCCCTGTGATTGGGAGGCTGAAGCATGAGAGCAGCAAATTCAAGGCCAGCCTCAGGAGAGTAGTGGGACACAAAATAAAATAGAAGGAGGGTTGGGGATGTAACTTAGTGGTAGCCCTTAACATCCCTGGGTTTGGTCCCCTGTACCAAAAAAGAATATGATGAATCATACACTATAGCCTGACGTGGTGGCACACACCTGTAATCCTAGAGACTTTGAAGGCAGAGGCAGGAGGGTTGAGGCCAGCCCTGGCAACTTAGCAAGACCCTGTCTCAAATAAAAAATGGAAGAGCACAAATTGAAATGCTTTAAGTGGTTCTTAACCTCAGCTTGCTAACTTCTGCTAATATCCCATTGGCCAAATCATATAACATGACTGAGCTTAATAATAGTAAAAGACAAATGGACATAGCAGGAGGTGAAGAGTAAATTCACAAGGGAATGTCTAAATTAACTTGGAGATTAGAGAAAATTTCTCAGGGTGATGTCCCATGAACCAAGTTCAGTATGAATGAAAGAAGAAAAAGACATATTCGACAGAGAAAACAACATATACAAAGGTGAGAAGGTGTGAAACTTTTGTGTGATTAGTTATCTATAGGTAGTTTTGTTACCTAAAGCTCTGTCCTTGTCCCTGATGCCAATCCAATAATGAGGGCACACTTTTGAGAAAAAGGAAAGTCTTATTACTTTCCTAGCAAAGGAGAGCAGATGGGACTCCTGTCCCAGAGTCCATGATTCTGCTCATCAGGGAGAACAGTTGTTTTTAAGGAGGTAAATCAAAATCTGGACCTTGTGTTCTAGGTCCAGAGTTGCAATTTACTTATTCATTTGAGAGTTACTCATTTCTTAGGGTGCCATCCTCAGGTCTGAATTCCTTTGTTCTTGTGGTGGTTGTGTGCTCAAGGACAGGTAACTCTGTCTAGGATGGGGAAGAAAGCTAATTCTGTTTCCCTTGAGATTAGGTATAGGGAGAGATTAGGGAGGAGAAAGGAGAGAAGAAGAGAAAGAAACATGTCTGTTTTAAAAATAAGTCCCAGTGGCAGAGCAGCAAGGGCTATATTCAAAGCGTAGGGTGGACCTCTGTTATAGTTTGTTAGTTAGGATCAAAGTATATGTTTGATAAAAAGAACAGAAAAAAAGTCAGAAATTAGATTTCAAAGGCATAATTATCAAAAAAATTAGAAAGTTGTGGGGTTCTGTGAAGGTTTTAAGTCAGGGTATTTACTACACTATTGATTTTAATTACTATTAATATTTGTTAACACTGAGCTAGTACCTATGAAGATGCTTAATCATATACAGGCGGATAGTTGGGAGGTATATAGATATACCATTGGCCTCTGTATCTATGGGTTTAGAACACCTGCACATTCTGCCTCAGATTTTTTCTTGTTAATATTTTCCAAACTCTACAGTATAACACCTATTTATATAGCAGGTGTATCTGTAGGAAGTAATCTAGAGATGACTTAAAGTATTTGAGAGGATATGTATGGGTTATTACACTATTTTATATAAAGGCCCTGAGCATCCTCAGATTTTTTTTTTAATCTCTGGGAATCCTGCAACCAGTACTTTGTGGATACCTAGGGATGACTCCCATTGTTTTTTTAATTAATTTTTATATACTTAGATGACTTCATATGTTCATTATAAGTTTGTAGAAGTGTAGATTAAGCTTTTTGTGGTACAAATTAAAGACTGATATATGAATCTGAGTGATAGTGTATGTAACATCTATAAAAAGTTCTTAATTTTAAAGTTGTGGACCATAAAATAAAAGCAAAACATTATTCAATGATCCTATATGTTTATTCTTTGTTTTAACATCTTTCTCATGTCAACACTTTTATATCTATATTTTGATGAACAAACTGAAAATGCATTTCTTCTGTGTATGCTAAATTGCAGTTTGATTTGAGGAATATTGTTGAAACTAGAGAGAAATTTTTTCTTAATTTTCTCAGAAAAAACATGACTGATCATTGTTTAGCTCACATTCTATAAAGGCAATTGTCTTATATGCTTCATCATTAAAACTGAAGCCCTTTATGAAAGAGCAAATGAAATGCATTATGTAATACAACTGGAATATATTATGCATTTTCTATTGATAGTTATAAATATTTACACAATTTTAAAGTGTCTTAATTGGTAATGTAACAACTTTGCACTATTTTTCATAATTTTAAAATTATAGCTTTATTCACTTAGTATTATAGTATAAGTAACAAATGCTACAAATACAACCACACTGGGAGAGAGATTATATGTAGTAGCAGCATTGATTGTTGCCAGACTAAGAAAGTATAATTAAATTATAGTTTTTTGTTGTTTTTTTGTACCAGGGATGGAACTCAGGGGCACAAGACCACTGAGCCACATCCCCAGCCCTATTGTGTGTTTTATGTAGAGACAGGGTCTCACTGAGTTGCTCAATGCCTCACTATTGTTGAGGCTGACTTTTGAACTTGGAATTCTCCTGTCTCAGCCTTCCAAAGTGCTGGGATTACAGGTGTATGCCACTGCACTAGGCTCCTTAAAAAATTTTGAAGAGAAATAAAGTCTAGTCATTACACACCCTGAATGTGACATCAATCTCAAGAAAAATTCTGGGATCTGTAATTATTAGGAATTTGCATGAGTTCATAATTCATATCAGAGTAAAATAATTTCTCTTTCTGTAGGGTAGTGCCTTGGCAGTAGAGTGAAAATTTCAGCAAGAAGTTCATCATTATCTTTCATGATGTTTTAAGGATGAGATGGAGAATTATAGTGCAGACAGTGAACTGGAGAGTTGGTTCAACTCTGCTCAGCCCACAAAAGTAATGATTAAAGGATATACTGCCTTAAGCAAATCTATTTACAGCAGTACTTTGTATTTCACTTACGAATTGTTCAATTCTTAGGTTATAGATTTTTATTCTTTTTGTTTATTAAAAGATTGAGAAACTTTTTTTTTTAATGAAAATTTGGACAGGATCTCAATATACAACCAAATAAATACTAAACTACTTTGATTCAAGTGAAAATGGATAGTTTGGGTAATTGGGAAGGCCTTTCCAAGACTGTTCCATTGACTTTGAGACCTCTATAAGAAGTAGGAAATCTTTAACCTTGAAGGGAAATAACTGATTTCTTGAATTGGGTGGACGATTGCCTTAGGCTGATGATGGGAAGGGGATTAACTAAAATGAGCATGAGGCATTAGTTTGGAATGATGAAAATGTTTTAAAACTGAATTGTAATGGTTGTTCCACACTACATTTATAAATATCATTGAATTATATACTTTAAACAGCCAAGTTCGGGGGGATATTCAAATGATATCTCAAAGCAATTTTTAAAAGATGCCATTTAACAAAGAAAACACAAAGTTTTAAAGCAGGATATGGAAGAACTCTCTTGTAAAAGTAGCATTTAATATTTCATCTGGTTTAGGGACTGAACTAATTCCAATGTGTGGGATTTAAAAAGAAACAGAATTTTACTTCATATAAGGAGTATCTCCCCTAGGGGCAGAGAGACAGGGATAGTGATAGTGGGTTATGGGGTCTTTAGGAAATTTAAATAATACAGATAATAAGTGCCTGACACATGTTATGCACTTAATCAGTGTTTGCTAAAGGAAAATACATTTGATAAAGATCTGTGTCTGTGTGTGTGTGTGTAAAATTGATTTTGAGAAAGCAAGTATTTAGATGTTAACAATTAATGATTTTCAGTAAAAGTTATACAGGTGTTTATTATGCTATTCATTCTACTTTTCTGTTGGTTAGGACTCTTTCAGAATAAAAGGGGAAAAACGAGAGGAGATGGGAGTGACAGACAGGTTTGTGAGAAAAGACTTTTTAAAATACTGTAAAATGAGACTATCATTAAGTATCTGAAATAAAAGGAAAAAATGGATTTATTGCAAAGGAAGTATACTGGTTAAGCACAGTTTCTTCATGAGGAAGTATAGACTTCAGGAATTGGTGGCGCTCTGGTGGCGACATCCTCTGTAGAAGAGAGGTTGCTAGATGAGACTGTTGATTAATTGACACTCAGGGCATGTTTACTGGAATGAATCTATTCCTGATTGATTCTGACAAAGGAACAACTGTTGCTCATTGATCCCTAGCTTTGAAACTGGTTCTAATGGCTGCTTATTACCATGGCAACAGAAAAGAAGTCATTGCCTCAGTTTGTAAGAACTTTAAAAATTCTCAGCTAGTATAAAATCCAGTCCCTGATATGATGTAGATCCACAAAAAATATTTGTTGAATAAGTAAATGAATTTTATAAAGTCCTAAGTGTTTGCTATTGTCACCATCATCATCATCATCTCCATTTTTAAAATTGAAGAACTTGATTTAACTTCATAGGCTGAAGCTTGTTTTTAATCCTTTCACTACAGACCTTAAGTCACTTTGAAGTTCTTTAAGTCAATTTTTTTCTTACTTTCTCTACATTTTTGGTACTGGGGATTGAATCCCAGCAGTGCTTTACCACTGAGCTACATTCTCAGTCCTTTTTTTTAAAAATTTTTATTTTTTTATTTTGAAATAAGGTCTTGCTAAATTGTTTAGGGCCTTGCCAAGTTGCTAAGGCTGGCAAACACACTTGAAATGTTCCTGTCTCAGCCTCCTGAGTCGTTGGGATGATAGGCATGTGCCACTGCCTGGCAGTGGACTTTGGGCAGTAGTTTCTTCAACAAAGGGGGCTCACTTAAAGGTTAGACAGTTTCTACACATGGGGACAAGGATAACACAGTTTGCTCCATTGATAGGAATCACTGTGCCTGCCTTTCCTCTTTCCTCCAGAACTAAAGAACCTGACTTTAAGTCAGTTTTTTCTAAATTGACTTTTCAGTGCTATGTAACTACTAAGTGGGCTTTAAAAAAGTGATTTCATATACAGTATAGACATTGAAAATGAAGATTCTTTCCCACAGAATCTCTCAAGCATCTAATATGGTAACATGCATTCCAAAACTAAAGAATAATAAAATGTGAGGTGTTTCCCAAACTCATTTAACTGTAGAAGTATTTTCCCAAGTCTCCATTTGTCTGATAAGTGCTGCTACAGTATTTCACACTTACATCCATTTTGTATGGTTAATTTTCTAAAGATCTGATACTGGAAAATTTTCCTATCTCAATGTAAACTGACTATACCATGTAATTATTTTGCTTACTCTTGCTGATGCCATAGACAAATCTACTAACTTTCTTGAGCCTCCCCAATTCCCAGCTCATGTAATGTAAGTAAAAATAACCTTTTTGCTTGTTTTATAGGACTTTTTGTTTTTGTTTATGGTGCTGTTGATTGAAGCCAAAGGCCGCACTCATGGACCCTAAGCCCAAGCTCTACCACTGAAGTATACCACCAAACCTACCATGTGTTTTAAGTGATAATGAGAAAAATTCTCAATGAATGTAGGATGTTACTGTGTTTATAGTTGATTGCGGTTGGGAGTACTGGGGATTGAACCCAGGGGCGCTTTACCACTAACCTAAATCCCTAGTCCTTTTTATTTTTTTTTGAGACAGAGCCTGCTAAAGTTGCCTAGGGCCTTGCTAAGTTGCCGAGACTTGTCTTAAACTTGCTGTCCTCCTGCTTCTGCCTTCCAGTTGCTGGGATTACAGGCATGCGCCTCTGAGCCCGGCTATATATGACCTATTTTGAAAGTTGTAGGAAGTTAGGTTTTTTGTTTTTGTTTTTTAAACTTTCTACAAAAATAAGATAGTAAGGTCTCAGAGTTATTAAAAAGTTTGGGGACCTAAGGAATGAAAATAACTTTCATGAAGCTATTGGTCATCTCTCTGAAAAAATAATTGTTATACAAGGTAATTGAACCAGGCGTCCCATGTATTAATTCATTAACCTTAATGTTTGGTAAATGATCACATAAGTTCAGTTTTGCTAATTTGTTAGTTTTTACTTGTTTAGTATGATATTGTACAGAAGAGTTCTGGATAAGTTAATATTTCTAGCTTTTGCCTGTAACTGGGTTTGTAACTTTGAGTGGTTACTTAACTTCTCTGCCCTGTTTTTTAATCTGCGTGAAACAAAATGAATGGACTGAATGTTAGGTTTGGGTCCTTCCCTGACCACATTCCATGATTATGGTCTCATTAATTATGTTTCCTATTTCTCAAACAGTATTTATAATCATTTTTTATGTTGTATTGGAGTTTGAATATGGGGATATTGGCTTCTTAGAAATATAAGATATGAGAAAAATTAGCTTACGTATTATAGAAGAAATTCATGAGGATATCCTGCTGTGTGTATAAATTTCCTTAGATGCATATTTTCCTGCTTTGTGTTCTGATAATTTTGTATGAGCTTTCATACATTGGTTTTTATAAAATTTTATAATTTGTGTATTTTTTTCTATTTCTTGAAAACTATTTCTTTCACATAACAACAATTAATAAATACCCCTTTTAATATTTTACCTATTTTCCATCCCAAACTTTCCATCTCCCTATTCTGTTCTACTGCTTTATTTTCTATCTTTTTAGCATACAGATTATTTAGTGATTTATCATGTGTACTGTTTTTTAAAATTTTTTTTTAGTTATACATTTATTTATGTTTTATGTGATGCTGAGGATCAAACCCAGTGCCTCACACATGCTAGGCAGGTGTTCTTCCACTGAGCCACAACCTCACCCCTGTATATTGTTTTTTTTTTTTTTTTTTTTAATTTTTTTAGTTGCTGATGGTCCTTTATTTTATTCATTTATTTATATGCGGTGCTGAGAATCAAACCCGGTGCCTCATATGCTAGGCAAGCGCTGTACCACTGAGCCACAACCCCAGCCCCTGTATATTGTTTTTTGTATCCTTCCTTTACAGAAGTGTAAACTCCACTCAGTTTTTTGCTTTTTGGTTTGGTGATGTGTCCCAAGTAACTAGAACAATGGAAGGCACAACTGGACACTCTTTATTACTTTTTTTTTGTTTTGTAGCTTGGATTGAACCCAAGGGTGCTAAACCACTGAGCTACATCCCCAGCCCTTTAAAATTTTTTTTTTTTTCAGTTTGAGAGTGAGTCTTGCTAAATTGCTGAGGCTAGCTTTGAATTTTTGATCCTCCTTTCTCAGCCTCCCAAGTTCCTGGGATTGTAGGTGTGCACCCCCGTGATGAGCTACAACACTCAATAAATATTGATCTAGTGACTAATACCTAGAGATGACATGTGTTGACTTTTTCAAAATGTTTCCCTGTTACCTTTTGTTTTATTTTAAACAAATATATATACTAATAGGCCTGTAGTTTTCCATATCAATGTTATTTAAATAAATATCTATTTTTATATAACTTCAGATATTTATACTTATTTTATGGAATGTGATAAGATTCTAAAAATATTCTCAAAGTTAATTCATATCAGGAATGGGAAAATGAATGTTGAGGAGTCAAGAAAGCAAATGATAAAAAATATTGCTAGGAAATCTCTTGTCTTATATGTTTATTTGATACTTTGATTTACCTGTTAACTTTGGCTTTCTCAAAGCCACTAGCAATTGAATTAATTTCTTCCCTTGAGAAATGGGTTGATGAAATCATAGAATTGGTGAAGATTAGAGGTATTTTGAAGAATAAGGATAATTGGCATATGCTTTATGTTTCTGATTGCTGTAAATGACTGATCATGACCAAACTTCTGGACTCCCTCACTTCTTTAAACAGAGGGCAAATCAGTCTCAACAAATATTGGGCAAAAATGACATGTACAGTATGATGACTTGATTTGCATGTACTGTATAGTGCTAAGTAACTGCTGATAAGAGTTCATGTTTGGGCTGTAGGTTGCTTTTCACTTTAATTCCAGTTAGGAGAAGCTTGTGGGTACAATAGTAATACCTAGTCTATAAAAGTGT
Organism: Geosciurus inauris; assembly: GCA_004024805.1. Lineage (NCBI taxonomy): Eukaryota > Metazoa > Chordata > Mammalia > Rodentia > Sciuridae > Geosciurus > Geosciurus inauris. The sequence goes on from PVHX01003166.1 coordinate 51,368, forward strand.
AATCAAGTGCAGGGAAAAAGGAAACTTTATTTTGGGGAAGGAAAATCATATGGGGTCTTCTTACACCAAGTAGTAGTCATACAGTGTTCATTCCAAAATAATGTTAATTACCTAGGGGAAGGAAAACATCCAGAAAACCAGAGCTAATAAAAAAAAAAAAGTAACTTGGTCCCAAGACCACAGCAATTACTTAACCACAGCATCCAGAATAATTTAACCACATTAGTGTTTGTAGGCAGTGGAAGTATTAAAAGCAGCTCAGCATCCAGAAGAAGCACACATGTTATTGAAGAAATATCTCTTTGTCTTTTGTTTTATATTTGGTTCCTGGATACTTTAGTAACAGATCTCCTGTGGACCTTCTGTTCTTGGTAAATGACACAGATTATTAATAAACTTAGTCGTTTTGCTTCTTTTTCAGAAGCTCTTTAATTAAAACTTAATATGTACTTTTCTTTTGCTATTTATCAGGGCTTAAATATTTGAAAACAAGTTATTTGAGATTCAAAACTGAACTCATCCATTAAATGTGCTGAGGAAAACCAAAAAGTAAAATCTTATGATAATATGCTCAGTCTTTTGTAAAAATGGACCATGTCTTGGAAATTATTTCCACGTAAAACACCAAGAATAAATTATAGGCCTTTCCCCTCTCCTCCTATTGTTTTTATCCACTTATTTCATTGTTTCCTGTTTTTTACATATTTTCTCTTAATTTCATAATTGCTACCCAATTTACTCTGCATGATTTTCTTATAATAGTGTTACCTCATTCTTGAAGACATTGATTTTAGGATTTAAGGATTGTAGTTGCTTTGATAAGCCAAAATTAAGTATCTGAAATGGCTTTTTAAAATTACCCAATTCTTTTTTTATTGTTGGGGAGCTCAGGTACTGAGAGTGGTTACTTGTCAGTAACAGTACTGTATAGTGTCCCTGTGGAGACTAGAACCAGTTTATCTAACTTCTAGGATATTTGTTTGTTTGTTTTCTTACCATAATTTATTTACCTTCCTTTGTAGCTGATGGGTAATATGTAGTGTAAAGCAAATCTTCTATTGAAACATCTAGGAATCAAATATAAAAGAAAGAACAAAGAGATGTTTCTTTAATAATATGTGCTGCTTCTTTGTTGCTTACCACTGGATACACTCATGTGGTTATAGGTTCTTCTGGATCTACTACCATATCCCACTCTTGTGGATTATTGCAGATTACACTCTTCTTAGTTGGATATTGGCCATGAGAACCGCATCAGTTTTTCTGGGCTCACTTCTCTGGCCACTCTTTTATCTGGGTGCTGCTGGTTCCTCTGAGTTGTAGCAGTAACAACAGTCATCTATCAGCTAGATATCTACTCCTCATGCATTAACTTTCATGTACTTAATTCTGAACTTCACTGCATTGAAAGAAATGATCTCTAGATGAAAGAGTATGTTCCCCCTGTGTGATGTGTTTCTCTATTTTTAGGACCTTAGAACTGGAATGGTAAGGGTAATTGTTTGAAAGCAAATATACAAGTTTAGTTTATTATTCATTTTTCCCTTAAGAAAAAAAACGAAACTGTTTTCTGTCTTGTCTTTTGTAAAAAGTATATCATGACCTTTTAATACTAATTAGGTTGATGTCTTTGGTAGAGAATAATTTGGAAAACCCCTCATTCTCAGGCAAACTGAAAAAGGTTAGTCATGGTAGTAACCCTATATATACATACTTTAGGGAGAGCAAAAAGTTTTTCTCACATCAGTAAGCAAAGTTCTTACTTAAAATATGTCCTTTTAAAAATTTGGCCTTCTTTGATATTTTTGTGTTTGTTTCATGTAATGATTATATACTGATATCATGGGCATTTATATAACTTAAGTAAATATATACTTTGCATGCGTTAGCTTAAAGTATTTTTCCCCCTCTTAGTTTATGCCATTAAAGGAGTTTGAAGTTGATTGCCTTTCACAGCTAGAATAAATGAATGTGAGGAGGATTCATTTATGAATACATTATCAAATACATACATTTATATAAGATCTAGAAGTTAGCAAAGGATTTTGGCAAAGGAAATGATACTTTAGAATTTAGAGAGAAAACTGGGCATGGTGGCACACTCCTGTAATTCTAGTAGCTTGAGAGGCTGAGACAGTTGGATTTGTATTTGAAAAGGAAATTTTAGAGCTATCTATCTACCTTAGTGCCCATTGAGACCACTGATTCTGGAATTGAATAAAACCAGTCTTGTTTGGATGACAGCAGCAGTGGCTTTACCACTCACTCCCTTAATTAAGTAGAATTGTTTAGGACTACTAATTTTAATCATGGCTATCAGAGTCACTGTCCTTTCTAAAAGGGAATGTTGTTAAAGTGATAAAACTACTGCTGGAAACCAAGGAGGGGCAGGGCAGCCTTTTCAGGAAAGTTTGCTGGAAGACCTTCTGTGGAGGCTGGGTATGGGTGTTGTTATAGGCATCTAGGCAATACATGTTAAAGAAATGATATTAGAGTCTGTTGATAGGAACTAGACGTCAGTGAATGGTGAGGCAGGTCTTCAAAGGGAGAAACAGTTAAAAGGATCCTATGAGTATCAATTATTTAACTCTAAGTGGCTTCCAAATATTATGTAATTTGGATTTTTCTCCTTTAACTGGCTTGCTAATACTACTTATGTTACAGAACAAAAAGGAAGTATCCAGGCCTGTGTACAGTGGTTTCTATTTTTATTTCTTCCAAACTACCCAAATAATACTTTGTTTTGTCTATAAGAGGGTAGAAAATGGGCTATGTGGTAGTAATATGAAAAAAATTGTGAGATAAAAGCTAAAGTACCAAGTCTCGAAAATTAATGTACTCATTATATCATATATCTGGTTTGAGATTTAGATATGTGATATTTAGATGGCTTACTAGGTTCTTACATGTGTACTAATAAAAAATTGGTATAGAAGTCTTAACTTTTCTTTTTTTTTTTAATTAGTTTATTTAATTGCATTTCAAGTCATAGTACATATATAGAGCTCAGTTTTTCCATTTCTCTGGTTGCAAACCAGATAAAGTCACACCAGTTGTGTCTTCATACATGCACCAAGGGTAGTGATGACGATCTCAATCAACCATATTTACTATAAGTTTGTCTAACTCTTATGAGATAAAAGCTGACAACTGTTTGTATATTTTGTTGATATAGTTTACTGGAAGTATGAATTGAATTTGTGTAACTTTGTGCTGCTTCTTCTTCTTTTTTTTTTTTTTGCTCTACTGGAGATTGAACTTGGGAATGCTCTACCACTGAGATACCCACCAGCCCTTTTTCTTTTTAGTTTTGAGACAGGATCTTGCTTTGTTGCCCAAGCTGACCTCAAACTTGTGATCTTCCCACCTCAGCCTTTCGAGTTGCTGGGAATGTTATACTTTTTCAGTAATGTTTCAAGTAATTTAAAATAATGGGAGGAAAACATAGTTTAGGTAGTCTGGAGAATTAAATAATGTGTCAGTGAGTATAAGAGAATACTTTGTGTTTTTAGAATTTTCTGTTGTAGACTTTCTTTCTATTCTATTAGTTGTACTTGTGCCAATAATACACTGTTTTTAATCATGGTAGCTTTATAATGAGACTTGTAGAAAACATTCTTTCACTTTGTACTTCAGAAATATTTTAGCTCTTTGTGATTTTTGGTCTTTCATACAATGTTTAGACCCGTGTGTACTTATTTTAATTGCATTTTCGACTTTTATGTTGATACCTTTGTAAATTACAAAGCTATAATGTTTATTAGTCTTTTTAAAAGAGTCTCAGTTATTTATTAGGTAATAGAATATCTGTAAATGATGACAGTTTACTTTTTATTTTCTAGTATATATGTAATTTAACTCTGATCATATTGTTCCAACTATAATATTAAGTAGTGTATTTATCAGAAATGATGATAGTAGGTATCCTTATATTAGTCTATATTGTAAAGGATAGGAATGCTTATGAACATGTTTCCTATAGGATTTTGTTTAGACTGCTTTTATCAGATTAAAGCAAGTAAGTACCTTTTAGTTTTAGCTTGCTAATAGTTTTGGTCATGAGTTGTTGCTAAATTTATATGTGTGTGTATATATATACATGCGTGCGTGTATACACACACACACACACACACACACACACACACATACATATATATATATAGTTTGTTTATTTATTTAAGTGGCCAATGGGCCTTTATTTATTTATATGCAATGCTGAGAATCAAACCCAGTACCTCACACATGCCAGGCAGTGGCTCCTACCAGTGAGCTACAACCACAGCTCATAGTTGCTAAATTTTTTTCAGTGATTTTCTTGCATTTATTGAGATGATTGTATAGAATTTCTCTTTTTTCTTTTCTGTTTTGTTTTGCCTTTTTTTGTTTTGGTACTGGGGATTTAACCCAGGGATGCTTTACCACTGAGCCATATCCCAGGCCCATTTTATGTTTTATTTTGAGATAAGGTCTTGCTAAATTGCTGAGAGCTCACAATTTTCCTGGCTCAGCCTCCCAAGTCACTGGGATTATACTCATGCAACACCACACCCAGCCTCTTTTTCATTTTTTAAAGAGTGTAGTTATATTAATAGATTTGTTTAATGTTGAGCTCCTACTCTATTAGTCAAGTTTCTCCAGAGAACCAAGGCCACACACACACACACACACACACACACACACACACACACAGAGTTTATTATAAGGTATTGTGTCACGCGAATCTTTTCAGTGAGAAGTCCTAAGACTTATGGTCAGCATACTGGCAACTCAAAAGAGCCTGTGGTATATATAGTTCAAGTACCACTTCAAAGACCTGAAAAGCAGGATAGTTGAGCACATAGTTCCAATTTTACTTTAAGTCTGAATCTCAAGATAAGACAAGACCAGTGTCCTTGCTTGGAGACAATTGGGAAAACAGAGTGAATTTTCCCTTATTCAGCATTTTGTTTTATTCAGGTCTTTAGTGGATTGGGGGAGGCCAGTCCTCATAGGAAAGGGCACTTTGGTTGAAACAGTCTACAGATCCAAGTGCTAATCCCATCAAGAAACACTCTCACAAACACACATAGAATAACATTTAACCAAACATCTGGACACCCTGTGACCTAGTCAAGTTGACACATAAAATTAATCATCACTAGGATAATGTTTACTTGGTCATGATATATTATCCTTTTCTTTTTAATACAATGTTCAGTTTACTATTTTTAATTTATGTACATGCCTGAAATTACAATCTTCCTTACTTCTATAATCCTTTTCTAATTTTGAAAGAAAGGGTATGCTAGCCTCAGAAAGTGAGTTTCATCGTGTTTCCATTCTCTGAAAGAGTTGTATAAAGTTAGAAAGACCTATTTTTCCAAATTTGGCAGAACATAACAAGTGAAAAAAATTTTATTTGCTGAGATACTTTCTTTAAAATTCATAGGACTAATCAGGTGTTCTGTTTCTTCTTGGATTGGTTTTGGTCATTTATATTTCCTAGAAATTTATTTCTTTTATTACAGTATCCAAATTTTTGTCACAGTTTTAGTCACGATAGTCTCTCTTTCATATTTATTTGTTCTATTTACGCTTACATGATAACAGTACAATTTGATTCATTGTACATAGATAGAGGATAACATATCAATTCTCTAGTTGTAAGTTGTATAGAATCACAACATATATAAAGTCATACATAAAGTTAGGGCTATGATGACCATCATATTCCACTACCTTTACTATCCCCATGCCCTCTCCACCCTAACACCCCTGTGAACAGAGTTCCACCATTGTTCCCATGACCTTCCCCACATTATGGATCAGCATCCACTTATCAACGAGTACATTTGGCATTTGGTTTTCTGAGATTGGCTTACTTCACTTAGCATGATATTCTCCAACTCCATCCATTTACCTGCAAATGCCATAATTTTTTTCTCTTTTATTGATGAGTAATATTCCATTGTGTATATATACCACAGTTTCTTTATCCATTCATCTATCCAGCAGCATCTAGGTTGGTTCCACAGTTTAGCTATTGTGAATTGAGCTGCTATAAACATTGAAGTGGCTGCAGCCCTGTACTATGCTGTTTTTAAGTCTTCTGGGTATAGACCGAGGAGTGGGATAGCAGGCTCAAATGGTGGTTCTATTCCAAGTTTTCTAAGGAATCTTCATACTGCTTTCCAGATGAGTTGTACCAATTTGCAGTCCCACCAGCAATGTATGAGCATGCCTTTTCCCCCACAACCTCGCCAAAACTTATGTTGTTTGTATTCTTGATAATTGCCATTCTGACTGGCAGATGAAATCTTAGAGTAGTTTTCATTTGTATTTATCTAATTGCTAGAGGTGTTGAACATTTTTTCATGTGTCTATTTATCGATTGTGTATCTTCTTCTGAGAAGTGTCTATTCAGTTCCTTAATCCATTTATTGATTGGGTTGTTAGTTTTTTTTGGTGTTAAACTTTTTGAGTTCTTTATATATCCTGTAGATTAGTGCTCTACCAGGTGTGTGTGTGGCAAAGATTTGTTCCCAGAATGGCGACTCTGTTCACTTCATTGATTGTTTCTTTTGCTGAGAAGAAGCTTTTTAGTTTGAATCCATCCCATTTGTTGATTCATGATTTTACTTCTTGTGCTGTAGGAGTCTTGTTAAAGAAGGAAGGTCCTACTCCAACATGATGAAGATTTGGGCCTGTTTTTTCTTCTATTAGGCGTTGGGTCTCTGGTCTGATTCCCAGGTCCTTGATCCACTTTGAGTTGAATTTTGTGCATGGTGAGAGATAGGGGTTTAGTTTCATTTTGCTAGATATGGATTTCCAGTTTTCCCAGCACCATTTGTTGAACAGGCTATCTTTTCTCCTGTGTACATGTTTGGCTCCTTTATCTAGTATAAGGTAACTGTATGTAAGTGGGTTCATCTCTGTGTCTTCTATTCTATACCATTGGTCTACATGTCTATTTTGGTGCCAGAACCATGCTGTTTTTGCTACTATAGCTTTGTAATATAATCTCAGGTCTGGTATTGTGATGCCTCCTGCTTCACTCTTCTTCCTAAGGATTGCTTTGGCTATTCTGGGTCTCTTATTCTTCCAAATGAATTTCATGATTGCCTTTTCTGTTTCTATAAGGAATAATGTTGGAATTTTAATTGGGATTGCATTGAATCTGTATAGCGCTTTGGGTAGTATGGCCATTTTGACAATATTGATTCTGCCTATCCAGGAGCATGGGAGATTATTCCATCTTCTAAGGTCGTCTTCAATTTCTTTCTTCAGTGTCTTGTAGTTTGCATTGCAGAGGTCTTTCACCTCTTTTGTTAAATTGATTCCCAAGTATTTTTTTTTTTTTTAGGCTATTGTGAATGGGATAGTTTTCCTAATTTCTCTTTCAGAGGGTTTATCACTGATGTATAGAAATGCAATTGATGTGTGGGTGTTGATGTTATATCCTGCTACTTTACTGAAATCATTTATTAGTTCTAAAAGTTTTCTGGTAGAATTTTTTGGATCCTCTAAGTATAGAATCATGTCGTCCACAAATAATGATAGTTTAAGTTCTTCTTTTCTGATTCATATCCCTTTAATTTCTTTCGTCTAATTGCTCTGGCTAGTGTTTCAAGGACTATGTTGAATAGCAGTGGTGAGAGAGGGCATCCTTGTCTAGTTCCCATTTTCAGAGGGAATGATTCCAATTTTTCTCCATTTAGGATGATATTGGCCTTGAGTTTAGCATAGGTAGCTTTTACAAAGTTGAGGAATGTTCCTACTATCCCAAGTTTTTCTAGTGTTTGAGCATAAAAGGGTGTTGTATTTTGTCAAATGCCTTCTTTGCATCAATTGACAAAATCATATGATCTCATCTTTAAGTCTATTGATGTGATGTATTATGTTAATTGATTTCTGTATGTTGAACCAACCTTGCATCCCTGGGATGAACCCCACTTGATCATGGTGCACTATTTTTTGATATGTTTTTGTATGTGATTTGCCAGAATTTTATTGAGAATTTTTGCATCTATGTTCATCAGGGATATTGGTCTGAAGTTTTCTTTCTTTGATGTGTCTCTGTCTGGTTTTGGAATCAGGGTGATACTTGCCTCATAGAATGAGTTTGGAAGGGTCCCTCCTTTTCTATTTCAAGAAATAGTTTTAGTAGAATTGGTATAAGTTCTTCTTTGAAGGTCTTGTAGAAGTCAGCTGAGAATCCATCTGGACATGGGCTTTTCTGGGTTGGAAGGCTCTTGATGGCATCTTCTATTTCCTTGCTTGAAATTGATCTGTTTAAGTTGTGTATGTCCTCTTGGTTCAGTTTGGGTAGGTCATATGCCTCTAGAAATTTGTCAGTGTCTTCATGGTTTTCTATTTTACTGTAGTATAAATTTTCAAAATAGTTTCTAGTTACCCTCTGAATTTCAGTAGTGTCTGTCGTGGTATTTCCTTTTTCATCACGAATTTTAGTAATTTGGGTTTTCTCCCTCCTCCTTTTTGTTAGGGTGGCTAAGAGTTTGTCAATTTTGTTTATTTTTTCAAAGAAGCAGCTTTTTGTTTTGTCAATTTTTTGAATGGTTTCTTTTGTTTCTGTTTCATTGATTTCAGCCCTAATTTTGATTATTTCCTGTCTTCTACTTCTTTGGGTGTTAATTTGTTCTTCCTTTTCTAAGGCTTTGAGACAAAGAGTCAATTCATTTATTTGTTGACTTTTATTTCTTCTAATGAATGAGATTAATACTATGAACTTTCCTCTTAGCACTGCCTTCATGGCATCCCAGAGATTTTGATATGTTATATCAGAGTTTTCATTTGCCTTTAAGAATTTTTTTATCTCTTCCTTGTCTTCTGTTATTCATGCATTATTCAATAGCATATTATTTAGTTTCCAGGTAATGGAGTAGTTTCTGTTTTTTAATCTGTCATTGATTTGTAATTTTATTCCATTGTGGTCAGATAGGATGCAGGGTACAATCTCTGTTTCTTTGTATTTGCTAAGACTGGCTTTGTGACATAACATATGATCTATTTTGGAAAAGGATCCATGTGCAGCTGAGACAAAAGTGTATTCACTCATTGTTGGATGGAACACTCTATATATGTCTGTTAAGTCTAAATTATTGATAGTTTCATTGAGGTCTATGGTTTCTTTATTAAGATTTTGTTTGGAAGATCTATCCAATGGTGAGAGAGCTGTGTTAAAGTCTCCAAGTATTATTGTGTTGTGGTCTATTTGATTCTTGTATTTGAGAAGGATTGGTTTGATATATGTAGAAGCTCCATTATTTGGGGTATAGATATTTATGATTGTTATGTCTTGTACATGTCTGATTCCCTTAAGAAGTATGAAATGGCCTTCTTTATCTTTTTCTTCACCATCTTTAGTTTGAAGTCCACTTTATTAGATATGAGGATGGAAACTCCTGCTTGTTTGCGGGATCCATGTGAGTGATATGTTTTTTCCCACCCTTTCACTTTCAGTTTATGGATGTCTTTTCCTGTATGATGAGTCTCTTGAAGACAACATATTGTTGGGTCTTTTTTTTGGATCCAGTCTGTGGGTCTATGTCTTTTAATTGGTGCATTTAGGCCATTTACATTCAGGGTTATTATTGAGATATGCTTTGAAATTCTGGTCATTTGGTTTGTTTTTGGTTTTTACCTTATTTTCTTTTTTGAATGGTTTTTTCTTTAGTGTAGTTCTTCTCTTTGTAAATTTTTATTGTTGGTTATCATTTCCTCCTCATGGAATATTTGGCCAAGAATGCTGTGTAGTACAGGCTTTCTTGCTGTAAATTCTTTTAACTTTTGTTTATCATGGAAGGTTTTTATTTCATCATCAAATCTGAAGCTCAGTTTTGCTGGATATAGGATTGGTTGGCATCCATTGTCTTTAAGGGCTTGGAATATGTTATTCCATGATCTCCTGGCTTTTAGGGTCTGGGTTGAAAAATCTGCTGAGATACGAATTGGTCTCTCCTTGTATGTAATCTGGTTCCTCCCTCTTGCAGCCTTTAAAATTCTGTCCTTATTCTGTATGTTGGGCATTTTGATTATAATGTGCCTTGGTGTAGATCTGTTGAAATTTTGTATGTTTGGTGTCCTGTAAGCCTCTTGTATTTGATTTTCCATTTCATTTTTCATATTTGGGAAATTTTCTGATATTATTTCATTGAAGAGATTGTACATTCCTTTGGTTTGAAATTCTGTGCGTTCTTCTATCCCAATAATTCTCTAGTTTGGTCTTTTAATGTTATCCCAAAGCTCTTTTATGTTCTGTTCATGGCTTCTTACCATCTTCACTGTGTCGTCAACTCTTTGTCAAGGTTAAATATTTTGCCTTCATTATCCGAGGTTCTGTCTTGCATGTGGTCTAATCTGTTGGTGATGCTTTCCCTTGAGTTTTTAATTTGGTTTTTTGTTTCTTTCATTTCAAGTATTTCTGTCTGGTTCCTTTTCAGGTTCTCTATCTCCTTATTGAAGTGATCTTTTACTTCCTGTATTTGCGGATGTATCTCTTTATCGAAGTGATCTTTTACTTCCTGTATTTGCCGATATATCTCTTCATCGAAATGGTCTTTTGCTGACTGGGCTTGCTCTCTTATATCATTTTTTATGTCACAGAGCATTTTAGATATGTATATCCGGAATTCTTATTCTGTCATTTCTTCTGCTGTACTGACCATGGATTCAACTAGTGTGTTATCTTGGTTTGTTTGAGTCACTTTTTTCCTTGTTTTTTCATTGTGCTTGTGTGTCTTTTCTTCTAGCTCTACTGATCCAAGTTGTTACAGTTTTTACTCCTATACAGGTGTAGTTTCCCTGCCGGGTTTCAGACCTTCTTTTTTAAAGGGGAGACCAATATTGAGTGATCTCAATACAAGAAATACATAGTTTCAAACCAAGTAGTTTCTAATAGTTCCCAAATACATTTACAGTTTACTCACGATATACAACAATTATGGGTTTTTTTTACAATCTATTATGTAAACAATAAGTACGCACAGGAGTCTACAGTTTCTGTTGGTGGGCTAGAGAAACTTTAGGGTGGGTGTAGGATAGATTGTTGGGGTAGTAGGAAGTGAGGATATGGTTATTAGATCTTAGAAAGCATAAAAAGGGAATCAATGAGAAGCTGGTTATTAGTAGAAAGAGTGACCGAGAGTTGTGGAAGACCCATAAGGAGGAAGAAAAGGGAATACAGTGAGGAGAGAAGATATCAAGAAGAATAAAACATATGCAAGTGTGAGTTATAAAAGTATATCATATCACTCTAGTATACAGTTCAGAAATCCCAATCTACCATGACCCGCTGTATAACAAATACTTGGTTTCACAACTGTTGGGGATTAGAGGGTAGGAAAAAAGTGAGAGCGAAAAGAGGGAAGGAAAAAGAAAGAAGGTGAAAAAGAAAAGAGCTGTGAGATAAAACAAAAAAGATCAAACAATAGAAATATTAGGAGAAGAAGATAAAGGATGAAATAAAAAATCAGAATAAAAAAAGTAAAAATAAAGTCTCAATGTAAATAAACAGGAATGTTTCCTTTCGCCTCCAGTAGGTGGCGGTGTCCGTTGCTTGCTCGGCTTTCCCCGCTGGTGTCCTTGGTGTGGGTTTCACAGCTGGGTGTAACTGGGTCAGGTCACTGGTGAAATTGCTGTCTTTTTGCGGTGTTCTGTGTTGAGTTCAGTTTGTTCCCATGAGCTGTCCCACGCCCCTTAGTGTAGAAGCAGGCCCTACCCAGGGCGGGGCCCTTCGCTGGGGCTCCGAACCGCCCGCAGCGGAGCTGCTGGCTGCGGCGCGCCGATTCCTGCTGAAGTCACAGTGTGGCAAATGTTGCTGCCTGGTGGGTCTGTGTACAAGCGCAAATGGAATTTCTGTGGGGACAGCTGTCGAATGATGTCCAGAAGCTGGCTGAGAGATGGAAATTGCATAACTTCTGTCACCGGTTTTGGAGTGAGTGACCGAGGCGTCCGTCTAGGTCGCCATCTTGGAACCGCCCCTCAGCAATCTTTATAGTTTTCATTGTACAAATCTTTCACCTACTTGCTTAAGTTTATTGCTAAGTATTTTTTTCAAGAAAATATTTTTTTATTTTTTTGTAATCCTTTTAAAAATTTATTCTATTTAAGTATATATGACAGCAGAATGTATTTTTATTCATTGTACACAAATTGAGTGGAACTTCTCATTTCTCAGGTTGTACACAATATAGAGTTACAATGTATATGCAGTCATACATGTTCGTAGGGCATTTTTCTTCATCTCATTCCACCATCTTTCCTACCCCCATGTCCCCTCCCTTCTTTTCTCTCCCCTTTGACCAGTTTCTCCATTCTTCCCATGCCTCCTACCCCATTATGGATCAGCATTGACTTATTGGAGAGAACATTTGGCCTTTGGTTTTTTGGAATTGGCTTACTTTACTTTGCTTAGCATGATGTTCTCTAACTTCACCCATTTACCTGCAAATGCTATAATTTTATTCTCTTTTATTGTTGAATAATATTCCTTTGTGTATATATACCACAGTTTCTTTATGCATTCATCTACTAAAGAGCATCTATGTTGCTTCCACAGTGTAGCTGTTGTGGATTAAGGAGCTATAAACATCGATGTGGCTGCCTCATTGTAGTATGCTGTTTTTTATTCCTTTGGGTGTAGACCAGGTAGTGGGATGGCTAGGTCAAATGGAGGTTCCGTTCTGAGTTGTCTCAGGAATCTCCATTCTGCTTTCTAGATTGGTTGCAACAATTTGCAGGCTCACCAGCAATGTATGAGTGTACCTTTTCCTCCACATCCTCACCAACACTTGTTTGTATTCTTGACAACTGCCATTCTGACTGGCATGAGATGAAATCTTGGAGTAGTTTTGATTTGCATTTCTCTAGATGCATTTCTTTAGATGTTGAACATTTTTTTCATATATTTGTTGATTGATTGTATATTGATTGTATAACAGAAGATTCTGTTCAGCTCGTTAGCCCATTTATTGATTGTTGGTACGTTTTTTAAGTTCTTTATATATCTTAGAGATCAGTGCTCTATCTGATGTGCGTGTGGCAAAAATTTGCTCCTAGAATGTAGGCTCTCTGTTCACATCATTGATTGTTTCTTTTGCTGAGAAGAAGCTTTTTAGTTTAAATCCATCCCATTTATTGATTCTTGTTTTATTTCTTGCACTTTAGAAGTCTTGTTAAGGGAGTCGGGGACTAATCTGACATGAAGATTTGGGCCCGCTTTTTCCTCAGTTAGGTGCAGGGTCTCTGGTCTAATTCCTAGGTCCTTTATCCACTTTGAGTTGAGTTTTGTGTATGGTGAGAGATAGGGATTAGTTTCATTTTGTTGCATATGGATTTCTAGATTTCCCCAGCACCATTTGTTGAAGAGACTATCTTTTCTCCAATGTATGTCTTTGGCACATTTGTCTAGTATGAGATAACTATATGTATGTGGATTTGTCTCTGTGTGTTCTATATCATTGGTCTACATGTCTATTGTGCCAGTACCATGCTGTTTTTGTTACTATAGCTTTGTAGTATAGTTTAAGGTCTAGTATTGTGATGCCTCCTGCTTCATTCTTCTTGCTAAGGATTGCTTTGGCTATTCTGGGTCTCTTATTTTTCCAAATGAATTTTGTGATTGCTTTTTCTACTTCTATAAGGAATGATGTTGGGATTTTAATTGGAATTATGTTGAATCTATATAGCACTTTGTGTAGTGTGGCCATTTTGACAATATTGATTCTGCCTACCCAAGAGCATGGGAGATCTTTCCATCTTTTAATGTCTTCTTCAGTTTCTTTCTTTAGTGTCCTGTAATTTTTATTGTGGAGGTCTTTTACCTCTTTCGTTAAATTGATTCCCAAGTATTTTAGTTTTTTGAGCCTATTGTCAGTGGGGTAGTTTTCCTAATTTCTCTTTCAGAGAATTCATCACTGATATATAGAAATGCATTTGATTTATAGGTATTGGTTTTATATCCCACTACTTTGCTGAATGCATTTCTTAATTCTAGAAGTATTCTGGTGGAATTTTTTGGATCCTCTAAAGAATCAAGTCATCGGCAAATGATAGTAGTTTAAGTTCTTCTTTTCCTATCCCTTTAATTCTTTTCATCTGTCTAATTGCTCTAGTAACAGTTGCAAGGACTATGGTGAATAGAAGTGGTGAAAGAGGGCCTCCCTGTCTTGTTCCTCTTTCCAGAGGGAATGCTTCCAATTTTTCCCCATTCAGGATAATTATGGCCTTTAGGTTTGCATAGATAACTTTTAGAATGTTGACCTATGTTTCTACAATCCCTAGTTTTTCTAGTGTTTGGAACATGAAGAGGTGCTGTATTTTGTCAAATGCTTTCTCAGCATCTATAGAGATAATCATATGATTCTTGTCTTTAAGTCTTTTGCTGTGATGAATTACATTTATTGATTTCCATATGTTGAACCAACTTTGCATACCTGGGATGAAACCCACTTGATCTTGGTGCACTATCTTTTAAATATGTTTTTGTATGCAATTTGCCAGAATTTTATTGAGAGTTTTTGTGTTAATGTTCATCAAGGATATTGGTCTGAAATTTTCTTTCTTTCATGTGTCTTTATCTAGTTTTGGGATCAGGGTGATACTAGCCTCATATGATGAGTTTGGTAGGGTTCCCTCCATTTCTATTTCATGGAATAATTTGAGGAGTATTGGTATTTATTCTTCTTTGTAGGTCTTCAAGAACTCAACTGAGAATCCATAAGTTTTTGATGGCATCTTCCATCTTCTATTTCCTTGTTTGAAATTAATCTGTTTAAGCTGTGTATGTCCTCTTGATTTAGTTTGGGCAGATCATATGTTGATAGAAGTTTGTTGGTGTCTTCAGGATTTTCTATTTCACTGGAGTATAGGTTTTCAAAATAATTTCTAATTGTCTTCTGTAGTTCAATAGTGTTTGTCATGATATTTCCTTTTTCATGTTGAATTTTTGTAAGTTGAGTTTTTTCCCCTTTTTTAGGGTGGCTAAGGGTTTATCAATTTTACTTCTTTTTTCAAAGAACCAGCTTTGTGTTTTGTCAATTTTTTGAATTGTTTACTTTGTTTCAGTTTCATTGATTTCAGCCCTGATTTTAATTATTGTCTCGTTTTCTACTTCTTTTGGTGTTGATTTGTTCTTCTTTTTCTAGAGCTTTGAGATGTAATGTCAGGTCTTTTTTTGTTGACTTTTTCTTCTTTTAGTGAGCTCAAGGCAATGAATTTCCCTCAACACAGCCTTTATAGTGTCCCAGAGATTTTGATATTTTGTGTGAGTTCTCATTTACCTCTAAGAATTGTTTTTATCTCCTACCTGATGTCTTCTGTTATTCAAGCATCATTTGGTAGCGTATTATTTAGTCTCTAGGTGATGAAGTAGCTTCTATTTTTTTATGTTGTCATGGATTTCTAATTTCATTCCATTATGATCTGATAGAATGCAGGGTAGTATCTCTTTTTTTTTTGTATTTGCTAAGATTTGCTTTGTGGCATAACAGATGGCCTGTTTTAGAGAAGGATTTATGTGCTGCTGAGAAAAAAGTGTATTTGCTTGCTGATGAATGAAATATTCTGTATATGTCTGTTAATTCTAAATTATTGATTGTGTTACAGTGTTCTATGGTTTCTTTGTTTAGTTTTGTTTGGAAAAACTGTCCAGTGGTGAAATTGGTGTGTTAAAATCACCCAGTAATACTGTGTTGTTGTCTTATTTGATTTTCGAAATTGTTAAGGGTTTGTTTGATATACGTGTATGCTTCATTATTCAGTGCATAGATATTTATGATTGTTATGTCTTGCTGACATATAGTTCCCTTAAGCAGTATGAAATATCCTTCTTTATCCCTTCTGACTATTTTTGGTTTGATGTCCACTTTATCTGATATGAAGTTGAAAACCCCTGCTTGTTTACACAATCCCTTTGAGTGGTATGTTTTTTCCCATCCTTTCACTTTCAGCCTGTGGATGTCTTTTTCTATGAGATGAATCTCTTGCAGGAAGCATATTGTTGGGTCTTTTTTTTTTTAAATCCAATCTGCCAGTCTATGTCTTTTGATTAATGAGTTTAGGCCTTTAACATTCAATGTTATTATTGAAATATGGTTTGTACTCCCGTTCATTTTGGTTTATTTTTGGTTTTTAACTTGACTCGGTTTCTCCTTTTATTGCCTTTTCCTTCAGTATAGTTCCTTCCTTTGCCAATTTTCACTGTTGTTTTTCATTTCCTCCTCATGGAATATTTTGCTGAGAATGTTCTCTAGTGCAGGCTTTCTCACTGAAAATTATTTTTACTTTTGTTTATCATGGAAGGTTTTTATTTCATTATCAAATCTGAAGGTTAATGTTGCTGGGTATAAGATTCTTAGTTGGATTTCATTTTCTTTTAGAGATTGGTATATGTTTTTCTAGGATCTCTTGGCTTTGACGGTCTGGGTTGAGAAATCTGCTGAAATCCAAATTAGTTTCCCCCTATATGTAATCTGAACCTTCTCTTTTGCAGCTTTTAAAATTCAGTTTTTATGTTAGACATTTTCATTATAATGTGCCTTGGTGTGGGTTTTTTGTAGTTTTGTACATTTGGTGTTCTGTAAGCCTCTTGTATTTGATTTTCCAATTAATTCTTCATGTTTGAGAAATTTTCTGACATTATTTCACTGAAGAGATTATGCCTTCCTTTGGTTTGTATCTCTGTGACTTCCCCTATCCTGGTAATTCTTAGATTTGGTCTTTTCATGTTATCCCATAATTCTTGGATGTTCTGTTCATGTTTTTTTTACCATCTTCCTTGTGTGGTCAACTTTGTTTTCAAGATTATACATTTTTTCTTCATTGTCTGAGGTTCTGTCTTCCAGATTATCTAGTCTGTTGGTGATGCTTTCTATTGAATTTTTTATTTGGTTTATTGTTTCCTTCATTTCAAGGATTTGTGCTCTTTTTTTTTTTTCAGTCTCTCTTTCTTGAAGTAATCTTTAGCTCCCTGTGTTTGCTGTCTTATGTCTCTATTGGGATGATCAGTGGTTGCCTTCAGTTGCTCTTTAATCTCTTTGTTGGAGTGATTAATTGTTGTCTATATTTGCTCTCTAATATCTTTGTTGGATTGATCAGTTGTTGCCTGTAATTGCTTTGTTATATTATTCTGTGCTTCACAGATCATTTTAATTATGTATGTTTTGAACTCCTTCTCTGACATTTCATCTACTGTGCTGTCAATGGATTCTATTGTTGTAGCATCTTGGTTTGTTTGGGGGCATTTACTTCCCTCGTTTTTTCATGTTGTTCATGTGTCTTCCTCTCTAGCAGTGGTGATCTGAGGGTATTTGTGGGTTTTACATATAGTCTTTATCAAGTTGAGGAGGCTCTCCCATTAATTTTTTTGTATCTTTATTTTATGTATGTATGTATGTATGTATGTTTATGTGGTGCTAAGGATTGAACCCAGTGACTCACGCATGCGATGCAAGTGCTCTACCACTGAGCCCCAGCCCCAGCCCTCACATTAATTTTTAAAAGGCTATTGTCATATTTTTCATTTGTATTTCCCATTCATGATTTTTAAAATATAACTAACCACTGAGGTGTTCTTGTTCCTATTTGTTCTTTTCACTTTTCAAAACATGAGTTATATAGTTAATTTATTGATTCATTTTTATGTCACATGTAGGCTTTATGGGTCTGATTCTGCCATTTCTTGCTCCTGCTTACTTGTATTCATGATGATTTGTTTCCTAGTATATGTTGTAAATTGTAGTTTTGAAGTAATGATTCTTGATATGTCCTCCTTGGGAATGCTTTCAGGTTTTGTTTAAATATGTTCTTCAAGGGATGCTGCCAGGTACCTGTAAGTATTATCAATATAAATCACTTTAAACTATTTTTCTTTGCTTTATTATGTTTTTAGTCTATATAGGTGTCCAGTATTAGGATGTCATGAAAGTGAATTTATGATTAACATTTCTTAGGAAAGAATTTTGTTTCTTCCATACAGAGCCACTATAGGTAAAGTACATTTTGTTTTGTTAGGGGGGATTTGAACCCAGGATCCCTTTATCACTTTGCTACATCTCTAGTCTTTTTATGTTTTATTTTGAGACAAGATCTTGCTGAATCTTAAGGCTGCCCTCAAACTTGTTATTCAACCCTCATCATTGTGGTTTGATGGGATTATAGGCATGTATCATTGTATCCTGCTTCACTTGAAGTACATTATTAAAATGGATATTTGCCTAGTTCACACACTAAAAATGTTACCATTACTGGCTGTTAGCTTTCTCAACTTTATTTTAGGTTTGTTATCTTAACAAAGATAGATAAGATAACAAAGATAGATAAGACCTTCTATCTTACTTGGGTCTACTTTCTTTCCTACATATTGAAAACCATGTCAGTTCAATTCAGGGTGTGGTTTGCTGTCAAAGAGGACTTAATAAATTTAAGTCGTCCAAAGTACTTATCCCTTGGAACTGTCCTTTCTCGTCTTACCTGACTTCTGTTTTATCTTCGCTACTGCTACGTAAAGAATGCTTTAAATCAAAGATATTAATAAATCATTTTCTATTTCAAGTGTTTTTTACTTGGAGAAAGTCTACTGTATGAAATTTAGAAAACTTTTGAGACCAGTTTGTAATCTATTCTTGATAGTCTACCTGTTTGTAATTGTAAGCCATAACTGATGTCATTTTCATAGCAGTTTGCAATTTTTCTTATATCACATGTTCTTACAACTTTTTTTTTTTAATATTTTGTTTTGTTGTAGATGAACACAATATCTTTATTTATTTTATGTGGTGCTGAGGATCGAACCCAGTGCCTCACGTATGTGAGGCAAGCGCTCAACCGCTGAGCCATAGCCTCAACCCCATGTTCTTACAACTTTTAAAGTGGCTATTGTACTCTTTTTAAATATCATTTCATTGTTGTTTATTGTTTTATGTGGTGATTGGGATTGAACTCAGGGCCTCATGCATGCTAGGCAGTTGCTTTACCACTGAGCTATCTCCCTAGCTTGCTATTGTACTGTTGTATTGATGATTTGAATGTGATTACATGGATTTTTGGTTGCTACTCTTCTGAAATAGTTGTTTACTAGCTTGTATTTTGAACACAGAAAATGTCATTTAACATACTACACAAAATAAGAAATAGTGTTGATAGCACTGCACTCTTCCTTGGAAATGACACCTTAGGTAGAAAACATTAATTTTCTTTCTCAAGAAAAAATGTTATGTATATTTGATCATTTGAAACAAAAATTTGTATTTTCCTTATTTAACTGATTCTTAAAATTCATCCTTTACATTTTGCCTTTCTTAATTTATAGTTTTAATATTGGTGTGTTTAAATTTCTTTTTCTTTTACAGGTTTTCTTTAGGTGATGCTAGGAGGCCTCTTTATGAAACAGCAGTTTTGGTAGAAGATGTGGTACACACTCAGTTAATCAATCTGGTAAGAGCATATATAAACTTAGTTGGATGCATTTGTAATGTATTTGATATGTTTTCTCTGCATACTTCTTATATGTGGGATTACAAGTCAAATGAAAAAGTTTGAATTTTTTTCTTTTTAAATCAAATCTTTTTTGTCATTTTTGATATATAATTTAAATATAACAGTATTTACAAGTTTAAGTGCATAATTTGATGAGTTTTGACAATGTGTTATTGTCATTAACTACCAGACCAATCATAACATAGAAATTTTCCACCATCTAAAAACAATTCCTTGTTTCCCTGTCTAGTTAGTCTTTTTATCCCAACTTCTGGTGTTTGGCACCCAATGATCTGCTAACTTTTTTTTTTTAATTTCAATTTTAAGGAATACAATTATTTAATTGGCTTCTTTTTTTAAAAAAATTGTTTTAATTTGTTATGCATGACAGTAGAACTCATTTTGACACATCATATGTAAATGGAGTATAATCTCATTCTTCTGGTTGTACATGATGTAGAGTTACACAGGTCAGGTAATCATATCTGCATGTACAGTAATATTGTCCAATTCATTCTACTATCATTCCTACCCCCATACCCCTTCCTCTCCCTTGGTTCCTTTCTGTCCAATCCAAAGTACTTGTATTTTACTCCCCCATTGTGAGTTAGCCACCCATTGATTCTTTCAGATTAACTTATTTCTCTTAGCATAATATTCTCCAGTCCTATCTGTTCCCTGACAAATGCCATAATTTCGTTCTTCTTTAAGGCTGATTATTATTCCATCGTGTATATATACCACAATTTCTTTATCCATTCATCTATTGAAAAGCACCTAGGTTGGTTCCGTAGTTTAACTATTTTGAATTGAGCTGCTATAAACATTGATGTGGCTGCATCACTGTAGTATGTTGATTTTATGTCCTTTGGGTATAAACTGAGGAGTTGTATAACTGGGTCAAACGGTGTTTCCATTCCAGTTTTTCTGAGGAATCTCCATACCACTTTGCCTATGGTTGCATCAGTTTGTGGTCCCACCAGCAATGTAGGAATGTGCTCCCCCCACCATCCTTGCCAACATTTATTGTTGGTTGTATTCTTGATAATCGCCCTTCTGACTGGTGTGAGATAAAATCTTAGAGTAGTTTTGATTTGCATTTATCTTAATTGTTAAAGATGATGAACATTTTTTCTTATATTTGTTGACTGATCATATTTCTTTTTCTGTGAAGTGCCTGTTCAGTTCCTTTGCCCATTTTTTTTGTGGGGGCAGGTACTGGGGATTGAACTCAAGGGCACTCCATCACTGAGCCACATCCCCAGCCCTATTTTGTATTTTATTTAGATAGAAGGTCTCACTAAGTTGCTTAGCACCTTGCTTTTGCTGAGGCTGGCTTTGAATTCGAGATCCTCCTATCTCAGCCTCCTGAGCCACAGGGATTACAGAAGTCCACCACCATGCCAGGCTTCCTTTGCCCATTTGTTGATTTTTGTGTGTGTGTTAAGTTTTTTTAGTTCTTTATATATCCTGGCGATTAATGCTCCATCTGAGGTATGTGTGGTAAAGATTTTCTCCCATTCTGTAGGTTGTCTCTTCACGTTAGTGATTGTTTCCTTTGCCGTGAAGAAGCTTTTTAGTTGAATCCATCCCATTTATTGATTGTTGATTTTACTTCTTGTAAATCTTGTTAAGGACGTCAGTTCCTAAGCTAACACGGTGTAGATTTGACCCTGCTTTTTCTTCTACGAGGTGTAGAGTCTCTGGTCTGTGGTCTAATGCTTAAGTCCTTGACCCACTTTGAGCTGACATTTGTGCAGGGTGAGAGATAGAGGTTTAATTTCATTTTGCTACATATGGATTTCCAGTTTTCCCAGCACCATTTGTTGAAGAGGTATGTTTTTGGCTCCTTTGTGTAGTGTAAGATAACTGTATTAATGTGGGTTTATCTCTGTGTCTTCTATTTTGTACCATTAGTCTACGTATCTGATTTGGTGCTAGTACCATGCCATTTTGTTACTAGGGCTCTGGTATAATATAAGGTCTGGTATTGTGATGCCACCTGCTTCACTTTTCTTGCTGAGGATTGCTTTGGCTGTTCTGGGTCTCTTATTTTTCCAAATGAATTTCATGATTTAGTTTTTTATTTCTATGAAGAATGTCATTGGGATGTTAATTGGAATTGCATTAAATCTGTATAACACTCTTGGTAGTATGGCCATTTTGACAATGTTAATTCTGCCTGTCTAAGAGCATGGGAGATCTTTCCATCTTCTAAGGTCTTCTTTAATTTTTTTCTTTAGTGTTTTGTAGTTTTCATTGTATAGGTCTTTTACCTCTTTTCTTAGGTTAATTTCCAAGTTCTTTTTTTTTTTTTTTTTTTTTTTGAGGCTATGTGAATGGTATAGTTTTCCTAATTTCTCTTTCAGTGGATTCATCACTGATGATGTATAGGAACACATTTGCTTTATGGATGATAATTTTATATCCTGCCACATGGCTGAATTCATTTATTAATTCTAGAAGTTTTCTGTTGGAATTGTTTGGATGTTCTAAATATAGAAGAAATACTTAGAGGTAAATGAGAATAGTGATACAACATATTAAAATCTCTGGTTTACTACTCTGAAGTCAGTTCTAAGAGGAAAGTTCATTGTATTAAGCTCATTCATTAAAAGAATAGAAATTAAAAGAATAAATGACCTAACATTATATCTCAAAGTTCTAGAAAAGGAAGAAATAAACACCAAAAGCATAAGACAGGAAATAATTAAAATCAGAGCTGAAATCAGTGAAACTGAAACAAACAAACAAACAAACAAAAACAATTCAAAAACTTGACAAAACAAAAAATGATTCTTTTAAATGATAAATAAATAAAATTAAAGGGAAGAGTCAACCTATTGAATGAGAGAAAATATTTGCAAACCGTGAATATATAAAGGAACTCAAACAACTCAATAGCAGTAAACCAAAACAAATAACCCAGTTAAAAATTAGACAAAAGACCTGAAAACACATTTTCCAAAGGAGGATACAAATAGCCAACAGGCATATGAAAACGTGTTCAACATCACTGATCATTAGGCAAATGTAAATTAAAACCTCAATGAGATAGGACCTCATATCTTTTAGAATGGATATTATCCAAAAGAAAAAAAGTAACAAGTGTCCGGTGAGAAGGTGGAGAAAAGGAAACAATTGCACATTGTTGGTGTGACTATATGTTAATATAGCTATCAGGTAAAATAATATGGAAGTTTCTAAAAATTATCAAAATAAAGGCACTGTATGATCTAGCAATCCCACTACTGGATGCACATTACAAAGAAATGAGATCAGTATGTCAGAGAGACATATGCATTCTCATGTTTGTTGCAGCATTATTCACGATAGCCATGGTGTGAAAGCAACTCAAGTGTCTACTGTTGGATGAATGGATAAAGAATGTATAAATACAGTGAAAGGCCTTTCACCCTTTAAAAAAATAAAAAGTGGTGTCATTTTGCAACAGCATAGATGAACAGGAGAACATTATGATGTGCAGTAAAATAAGTCAGGCACAGAAAGTTAAACAGTCCACGATCTCACTTATATGTGGAATCTAAAAAGGTTGAATTTGTTTGAAGAAGAGAGTAGAATGGCCGTTACCAGCAGGGAAGTTGTGCGGGAATGGGACAAAATTTCAATAAGACAGGAGAAATAATTCTTGTCTGCAAAAATTCTCAATAATGTATACGGTTGTGACTGTAATTATGTAATGTATTATATACTTGGAATAATGTATTAAATTACTTGGAACATAAGATCTTACATGCTCTCACCTCGAAAAGAAATGATGAATATATTAATTAGCTGATTGTGATAATGGTTTCACATTGTATACAGACATCAAAACATCATGCTGTACTTAGAAATACAGACAATTCTTGTTTGTCAATCACACCTTAGTAAAGCAGGAAACAGGCATCTGAAGCTACTTCTTTTAAAAAATAAAAATCAATCAATAAATAAAATTGATAATCCCTTAGCCACAGTAACAAAGGGAAAGAGAGAAAAACAAATTACTAAAATTTATGATGAAAAAGGACATATGATGGATACTACTAAAATACAGAAGATATTCAAAAACTATTTTGAAAATTCATACTCTAAAAAAATAGAAAATCTTGAACATGTCAACAAATTTCTAGAGACATATAAACTACCTAAACTGAATCAAGAGGACATATACAGATCAATTTCAAGCAATGGAACAGAAGACACCATAAAAAGCCTACCAACTCAGAAAAGCCCAGGCTCAGACAGATTCTCAAGTGAGTTCTACAAGACCTTTAAAGAAGAATTAGCACTAATACTTCTGAAATTATTCCATGAAATAGAAAATGAGGTAACCCTTCCAAAATTATTCTATGAAGCTAGTATCACCTTGATGCCAAAACCAAACAAAGACACATCAAGGAAAGAAATATCCAATATCCCTGATGAACATAGATGCAAAAATTCTCAATAACATTCTGACAAATTGCACATGAGAGTATATTAAAAAGATAGTGTACCACGATCAAGTGAGGTTCATTGTGCAAGGTTGGTTCAACATATGGAAATCAATAAAAGTAATTCATCACATCAATAGACTTAAAGACAAGAATCATATGATCATCTCAATAAATGCAAAAAAAAGCATCTGACAAAATACAGCCCCTTTTCATGTTCAGAACACTATAAAAAGTAGGAATAGGGAACATATCTCAACATTATAAAAGTTATATATGCTAAACCCAAGGCCAACATCATTCTAAATGAAGAAAAATGGAAAGCATTTCCTCTAAGAACTGGAACAAGACAAGGATGCCCTATTTTAACATTTTTATTCAACATTGTCCTTGAAACTCTAGCCAGAACAATTAGAAGAAAGAAATTAAAGGGATAAGCATAGGAAATGAAGAACTCAAACTATCAGTATTTGCTGATGACATGATTTTATATTAAGAAGATCCAAAAATTTTTGCCAGTGATCTACTTTCTATCATTTTATCATTACTTTTTTTTTAGAATTATTAAAATCTCCTTATCTTGAATTTTAGACTTATAAAACATTCTTATACATTGTACAAAGAATTCTGAGATATCTTTCAGCTTCTTTCAATATTAGCATCTTTTCTGATTATAATATGATATCGAAAACCAGGATATAACATTGATACAATACTGTTTACCCATATCACTTGAATTTCATCCCTTTTCCCATTAATTATGTTCTGTGTCCTCTTTTATGTTCTAAGACCAAATCCAGGATACCATGGTACATTTAGTGTCATGTCTTTATTGTCTCTATTTTTATGATTTCTTACGATAGTTCATCAGTATTTCTTTTTTTTCGTGTCATTAGTAATTTTGAAAACTGCTAGTTAAAAAAAAAGTGGGTTTTTTTTAATACTGGGGACTGAACCCAGGGACACTTGACCACTGAGCCACATCCAGCCCTATTTTGTGTTTTATGTAGAGACAGGTTTTCACTGAGTTGCTTAGTGCCTCGCCATTGCTGAGGCTGGCTTTGAACTCGCGAGTCTCCTGTCAGCTTCCCAAAGTGCTGGGATTACAAATGTGAGCCACTGCGCCTGGCTTAAAGTGCTCTTTTCTTTCTGTTATTGCAGTGTTTTCTTATGATTAGCATGAGGTTGTGAATTTTTGGCAAGGTTAGCATTAGAGGTGATGGATCCTTCTTCGTGTACCTTATTAAGGGGCTCATGTTGTTGATATGTCACATGTGTGATGTTAGCTTTGATAACTTATTTACAGTAGTTTATTCTGTCTACACTGTAAAGTTATATATTTTTTGTTTTTTGTGATTGGATTAAACCCAGGGACTTGCACATGCTAAGTATGTGTTCTGCGACTGAGCTATACCCCCATCTCATGTTACTGTGTTTTTAAAAAATGTTTTTATTGGCCAGGCGCAGTGGTGCACGCCTGTAATCCCAGCACTTTGGGAGGCTGAGGCAGGAGAATCCCGAGTTCAAAGCCAGCCTCAGCAACAGCAATGTGCTAAGCAACTCAGTGAGACTCTGTGTCTAAATAATAACACAAAATATGGCTGGGGATGTGACTCAGTGGTCTAGTACTCCTGAGTTCAATCCCTGGTACCAAAAAAAAAAAAGAAAAAGAAAAAGTAAATTGGTGAAATATAATTATACATGCAAGTAGACTTCATTGTGATATGTTCATAATTTGGTTTATTTAATTCCAGTATACCTCCTCTTTCCCTCTCTTCCTTCTCCTTCTCCCAGATCCTCATTCTCTGCTCTGTTGGTCTTCCTTCTAGTTTCATAATATCCCCTTTTCTCTCAGTTTCTATGTGTGAGAAAAGATAATGACCTTTGATTTTGTGTCTGGCTTATTTTGTGTAGCATGATGTCCTCCAATTCCTTCCTCCAGTTCCATCCTTTGCATTTTCCTGCAAATAAATAGTTTCATTGCACTTTATAGTTCAGTACAACTGTTTGTACATATGTACCACATTTTTCCCCTTTCATCTATTGATGGATACCTAGGCTGGTTCCATAGTTTGAGTACTGTGAATTGTGCTGCTGTAAACATGAGTATGCATGTATTACTTAATAATGTAGTAGATGACTTTTGTTCTTTAGGATAAATTCTGAACAGTGGTATAGGTAGGTCATATGGTAGTTCCATGCCTAGTCTTTTGAGGAATCTCCATGCTAGTTTCCAGAGTTGTTTTTAAAGAAGAAGAAGAAGGGGGAGGGGGAGGGGGAGGAACTTGGAATTTTCGTTTTGTTCTTCACCTTTCTTGCTACTGTTTACTTTTAGAATTCAAAGATATCACATGTATTCTGTCGTTTCTTTTGCCTGCGATTGAAGAGGCAATGTGGACTGTGCTTACTCCATCTTAATTGCCCATGTGTGTTATTTTATTTTTATTTTTTTTAAATAGATGGACACAATGTCTTTATTCTATTGGTTTGTATGTGCTGTTGAGGATCGAACCCAGGGCCTCACGTATGCAAGGCAAGCGCTGTACCATTGAGCTACAATCCCAGCCCTATGTGTGTTATTTTAATCAACTTTCTTAACCTGAGTTGATTTGAGTCAATGAATCCACTATCTGATTTTGCGGGGTGGGGGTGTCGGGTGGGGAAGGGCACCAGGGATTGAACTCAGGGGCACTCGACCACTGAGCCACATCTCAGACCTATTTTGTGTTTTATGTAGAGACAGGGTCTCACTGAGTTGCTTAGCACCTGGCTTTGAATTTGCGATTCTCCTGTCTCAGCCTCCCAAAGTGCTGGGGTTACAGGCATGCACCACCGCGCCCAGCCTGATTTTTTTTTGTTTGTTTATTCTCTCAGAGTACTTTTTTTGTCATAGCGTGTTTATTCTACTGTGATCTAATAATTATTCTTTTGGATATGGATGGAAATAAAAGTACTTTACAAATGGAAATTTATATGTAATAAAATGAATTAGATTATTGCAGATTTAAGCTGCTTAATTAAAAAGTAAGTTGCTTGTTTGGGTAACTGTGATGGTCGTCTCCTATTATTCTTTTTCTCTGAGATTGAATCTACTTGTTTAGGGTCTTGATAACTTTAAAAAATTTTTTTGGTATTGGAGATTGAACTCAGACACCGTTGACCACCGAGCCACATCCCCAGCCCTGTTTTGTATTATATTTAGAGACAGGGTCTCACTGCTTTTGTTGAGGCTTTGAACTCGCAATCCTCCTGCCTCAGCCTCCCAAGCTGCTGGGATTATAGGCATGTGCCACTGCACCTGGCTTGATAACTTTTAAAATTATTATTTTTTGTTGTTTTAAGCTATAAATTTTGTTGTGATGTCACTTGGTGATGTTTGGATGCAACTTAAACTGTATAAAACTCTTCTATGTAGATAAGTCTCTATGAATTGCTATTCAGAAACCAGTGTTTTCAGTGTTGTGGTATGTTTGCAGATGCAGTAGCCATAATATCTCAAAATATTCGGGTGTTGATTTGCTGTTACATAGGAATCCCTATCTGACTAAGGCTTTAGCATGCAGTGTCAAATCATATATGTAAATGACTATCAGATGGTAGTACATTAAAGTTTTCTTTTAAAAATTGTCTTAAAAGCAAAAGTGTAAATAAGGCTATCAAGTAGTTTTCAATTTACTGTATATTATTTTGACCTGTTTTCTAATTTACTAAATTATTAGATGTTTTTATTTTATTAATTTTTATATTTATTCAGAAATGCTGTCTTGAGTGACACTAAATGAAGGTACTATCTAGTATCCAAAGATGAATAAGAGCTTAAAGTTTTTTTTTTGTTATTTTTTATTTAGATACATAGGAAGTGATTTGAAAACATTGTGGTCCCTGGTAATGGTGATAGACAATGTGAGATGGGGTTTTGAGAAAAGGAACCAGGCTAGCCTGGAATTCTTTATGTATTTGTATATTCATGTCTCTATAAAAACATGTTGAAATGAAATGCATATGAAAGCATAGTATTCAGCATCTATTTATTGAATGGAATTGAGAGAAGTATCAGAACAGAGCTTGTAAACCGTTTACCTGTAGATGTGATATAGAAACATGTTTTGTTTCATTTGCATTGTTTTCATTTTTTTTTTTTATGATATGGATTTAGTTCCCAACATTTAAAAATTAGGGCATTTTGCCATTAAGACTTAGTATTTCCTGCTTCTCTTGAAACTTTGGATTGTTTGACAGCATAGGCCTGATTTTAGAATGGAAACCTGAGCTTGGTAGCTGCTTCTACTTAGAGACTGGGTACAGTCTGATCACGCTTAGCCCCTAAAGTCAGGCCAGGCTCATTGCCTTGATGAGGAAAATGCTGAATATTAATGGAGCAAACCAAAAATTTTTGTTGTATTTTCGATGTTAGTCTTCAACTTCAAATTTTCTAGAAAACGTACTTCATAGTTTTGGAAAAAAACAATGCATTTTGAAAGAAATCTTTCTTCCTTTCAAAAGCTAAAGGAAACAACATTACAGAATTTAATAGGCAAAGATAATAAAGGTTATTATCTATGTGATTTACTTTTTTAAAATCTGCAACTTAGCTCTATTAATGGGAGTATGACTATTGAAGATAATACAAAATCATGAAAGAAATAAAAAGCACTTAGATTCTTGCTCTTTTCTTTTTATAAGATAAGAAAGTTATTCCATCACCATATCCTCTGTTGTGTCTCCCTGGGAAAGTGAGCTAGGACTTTAGCAGCTAAATTATCTTCTTTCCAGTGGAAGGACTCTTCATCTGAACCTCTATGTGAAAAAAATATGGAAAGCTAATACTATTGCTAGTATGTCTTCGCTCTTCTTGATGTGTCCTCTAGCCTCTTTCATGTAAAAAAAAAACACAGGTACATATTGGATAGCTGTTTGGTTCTTCAGTTGAATGAATCATCTATGTCATGATGGTGCCTGTAAAATCCAAATTCTCCTTAAATGCAGATTTAATGTCACTTGTCAAAGTGGGTGAGAATTATTTGCAGGATGTGAAATTCTAAATGCATAGTCTATTCCCAATAGATTATTATTATTTTTACAGATATCTTGTGGTAGGATTAAAGACTTGATATTTTAAATATGCTTTTAAGAACTTTGTAATCCAAACAGTCCAAGGACCAGATCTGAGAAACATGGACATACATATATCTATATACATGTGTACATGGACACATATACACATGTATGTATGTATATGTATGTATTTATGATATGTACATATATACATGAATTTTCTTTTCTCTCCCCATTATTCCAATGTTTTTTAATTTGGCAGTTAATCTCCCTATAGGAAAAGCTTGTTGAATCCTGATCATCAGTTCAGTGAGGCAGTCACTTTTGCCATCTCAGTAATAGTTTATGGGTATGTTTTAAAATAGTAATAAAATTTCCTGTGAGAACTTCAATTACAAGAGTTACCAAAACAGGCCAAACCAATATAATTTATGATTGCATAAAATAAAGGAAGTAAAGGTTCCACAGGGACCTAATGAATCATGAGATGGAAACTGTCATCTTGCTAACTAGACATTCCAACTTTGTACTAAGTTAGAGCATGTATATATAACTCAACACAGTAGAATGTACTTGGTGCTTATATGAATGAGATAAGCGAGTTTACGAATACCATCTGGGGGCAAAATGCTTGGCTTTTGTATCTCTTCATGTGAAACAAATGAAGTATCACATATTCAACATAATCCGACTAAAAACACCTACTTCGGGGAAAACACATACGTATGACCATAGTGGTTCAAAATACAATGTTGTATGTCAGGAAAATCTGATTATTTTTGCTAAATAACTTCTTATGAATTTATTGCAGAAAATGTACTGTTTCTTATACTACTTATTTTTCATTGACTGCTCTTAGTATTTTGTACTTGGACTTTTTTTTTAATATTATCACCTTATACTGCAAGATACTAAGTATTGTTTTGTCTTTTTAAGAAATAATTTTAGTCTAGCCATTGTGAATGACCTTCAAAATCTGTCATAATTTCTGGTGGCTCTACAGCTGCTTTCATTTCTCTATTCAAAGTTAAATGTCAGAAAAGTCTCTTCATTTTTGGCATAAAATATAATTCTCTAACATTGTATTTAAAAAGAAACATTGTATTTTTAGTCCATGCATCTGCCTGATACCATATAATCTGTTGCACTGTGTTTTCATATTTAAATCTATTCTCAGGATTCTTGAG
The DNA here is from genome assembly GCA_004024805.1 of Geosciurus inauris. Lineage (NCBI taxonomy): Eukaryota > Metazoa > Chordata > Mammalia > Rodentia > Sciuridae > Geosciurus > Geosciurus inauris. Next base: position 81,519 of record PVHX01003166.1, read on the forward strand.
ATTATTTATGACCTTAAATTTTAATATGTAATATAGTCAGCTTGAATGTGTGAAGAGTATCTGTTAAATCTCCCATGTGGATTAACATTTATTGAACTCTTCCTCCCTCTTTCTGTTCTTATTTCTAATGCTTTTTAATTTGGAAAATATTGTGCAGTTACTCTTTTCTTATTCATTCACATTTTGTGTTCTCTTCTATAGCTCAACTAAGAGACTTTTTAAAAAAATTTAATTTATTTATTCTACTTAGGTATACATAATAGCAGAATGCATTTTGATTGATCGTACAGAGATGGAGCATAACTTTTCATTTCTCTAATTGTATGTATTGTAGAATCACATCATATATACCATCATACATGAAGCTAGGGCAGTGATGTCAATCTCATTCCACCGTCTTCCTGGCCCACATACCCTCTCCCACCTCACTTCCCTTTGACCCAAGTTCCTCCATTCTTCCCGTGTCCCCTTCCCTATTATGTATCCACTTATCAGAGAGAATATTTGGCCTTTTGGTTTTTTGGGATTGGCTTACTTCACTTAGCATGATATTCTCTAACTCCATCCATTTACCTGCAAATGCCATAATTTTATTCTCTATTTTTTCTACTTAGGTATACATGATAGCAGAATACATTTTGATTCATTATACACAGATGGAGCACAACTTTTCATTTCTCTGGTTGTAAGTGATGTAGAATCACATCATATATGCAGTAATACATGAAGCTAGGGCTATGATGTTCATCTTATTCCACTCCCTTTACTGTCCCTATGCCCCCTCCTCTGGCCCTCCCTTTGACCAAAGGTCCTCCATTCTTCCAGTGTCCTCTCCCTCATTATGGATCAGCATCCAGTAATCAGAGAGAGCATTCGGCCTTTGGTTTTTTGGGATTGGTTTACTTAGTATGATATTCTCCAACTCCATCCATTTACCTGCAAATGCCATAATTTTATTCTCTTTTATTGCTGAGTAATATTCCATTGTGTATATATACCACAGTTTCTTTATCCATTCATCTATCAAATGGCATCTAGGTTAGTTCCACAGTTTAGCTATTGTGAATTGAGCTGCTATAAACACTGAAGTGGCTGCAGCCCTGTAGTATGCTGTTTTTAAGTCTTCTGGGTATAGGCCGAGGAGTGGGATAGCAGGCTCAAATGGTGGTTCCATTCCAGGTTTTCTAAGGAATCTCCATACTGCTTTCCAGATGGGTTGTACCTATTTGCAGTCCCACCAGCAATGTATGAGCATTCCTTTTTCCCCACAACCTCGCCAACACTTATGTTGTTTGTATTCTTGATAATTGCCATTCTGACTGGCAGGAGATGAAATCTTAGAGTAGTTTTCATTTGTATTTATCTGATTGCTAGAGGTGTTGAACATTTTTTCATGTGTCTATTTATCGATTGTGTATCTTCTGAGAAGTGTCTATTCAGCTCCTTAGCCCATTTATTGATTGGGTTGTTTGGTTTTTTTGTGTGTGTTAAGTTTTTTGAGTTCTTTATATATCCTGTAGATTAGTGCTCTACCAGGTGTGTGTGTGGCAAAAATTTGTTCCCAGAATGTTGGCTCTCTGTTCACTTCATTGATTGTTTCTTTTGCTGAGAAGAAGCTTTTTAGTTTGAATCCATTCCATTTGTTGATTCTTGATTTTACTTCTTGTGCTATAGGAGTCTTGTTAAGGAAGGAAGGTCCTAATCCGACATGATGAAGATTTGGGCCTATTTTTTCTTCTATTAGGCGTTGGGTCTCTAGTCTAATTCCTAGGTCCTTGATCCACTTTGAGTTGAATTTTGTGCATGATGAGAGATAGGGGTTTAGTTTCATTTTGCTATGTATGGATTTCCAGTTTTCCCAGCACCATTTGTTGAACAGGCTATCTTTTCTCCAGTGTACGTGTTTGGCTCCTTTATCTAGTGTAAAGTAACTGTATGTAAGTGGGTTCATCTCTGTGTCTTCTCTTCTGTCCCATTGGTCTACATGTCTATTTTGGTGCCAGTACCATGCCATTTTTGTTACGAAAGCTTTGTAGTATAGTTTAAGGTCTGGTATTGTGATGCCTCCTGCTTCACTGTTCTTGCTAAGGATTGCTTTGGCTATTCTGGGTCTCTTATTCTTCCAAATGAATTTCATGATTGCCTTTTCTATTTCTATAAGAAATGACATTGGGATTTTAATTTTGGAATCTCATTGAATCTATATTGCACTTTCGGTAGTATGGCCATTTTGACAATATTGATTCTGCCTATCCAAGAGCATGGGAGATTTTTCCATCTTCTAAAGTCTTGTTCAGTTTCTTTCTTTAGTGTCCTATAGTTTTCATTGTAGAGGTCTTTTATCCAAAGTCCTATTTTTGAGGTTTTTTTCTAAAATCTTTAGAAAACTCTTTTATCAATAACTGTACATCTTTCCTCAGTGCTGCCATTACTCTTGATTGGTGTAGAGAGTTTGCAGGAAAGGAAATAGAAGCTAGTAAGTATCTACTCTTTGAGCCAGTCTGTTAAAGATTTTATTTATATTATTTTATAATATGTAATATTAAATACAATAATATTAATATTATTATAGCATATAAGATCATTTTTCCAGGTTTTAAAGTAACCTGTTATTTCTGTAAAGCTTTTAATTTAGAAAAGTTTAACTCAATTGACTTTATGTGATATTAGTTATGTTATATCAGTTCAATGAGAAGCTTTTATTAATTTTTTGGATTTCAGTTTTATATATTCTACTGTTGAAAAACATAACAATTATTTTTACATATGTAGTTTTAGTCCTTTATGAAATGAACTTTTCACATCCATCATGATTTTTTATTAAGGGAATTATTTTGCTTCATAAGTTGTCATGAAATTCTGTATTGTATACAATCTGAACTTTAAAAGGCATTATTTATATTTAAAGCACTGATAATGAAATTGATTTGAGTTTTTAATGAAAGGATAACTAAGGTCCACTAAAATAAATGTGTCCATTAGAAAAGACTTAAGTAAATAGCATTTATTTATCAGTAAATTTTACTGACTTTGCACTTTTAATCCAGCTAAGAATTTGGTATTAGGTAATAAATGTCAGAATAAGTACTCTGAAAAATTTTACTTACTATTCAGGGTGTGTTTAATCTAAAAGTTTATCTCCTTTTCCTTTTTTTGCAGTATAGCAGAATGCATATCAAGGCAATTAGTTTCTGAAGTAGATGTTGATAAGCAGTAAGGAGTTGTTAAAGTATAGGAACCAAGATGAAATATTTTTAAAAACCCCAAAATTATGGGTCATCTACTTTGTTTAAAATTTATAAGCTACATTCTAGAAAGTGTATATTGACATATTGAAAACCTCCTAAACCTTTTGGTGGAAAAGACTACCACTCTATTGTGTATAGTATGCTATGATATTTGCAGCCAGCAAAGACTTGAAACAATTAGACAAAGTTGATATATTCAGGATAGTCTTTAGAAAATGAAGGTAGTGTATAATTCACTTAGAGATTTTGCAAAAATAAAATTTAATAGTTTTTAAAATTAATCTGGAAATTTCACTATATATAGTATAGAAGATGTTTCTTCAAAGACCAAAAACTTTCTCACCTCCAAATACTTTTTGTAAAGATTCCTTGATTTAGGAAATATACTTAAGGAAATTTTTTAAAAAATTATATTTAACTTTTTTTCCAAGTAGGTTTTGACAGAATGGCAACTTTTTAAAAAAAATAGTTCATGTAGTATTTCAGCAAACCTACAGAGAAGATGTTGTCTATACTTACAGGTTTGGAAACTGAAGAACAGAATGATTAACCAACTTGCTCATGTCATACAACTTCTAAGTAGTAGATACAGAATTCAAATTATTTCTTCTCCAGAGTGTTTGGGAGTCTTTGGTTGAAAAAAGCTGTGGTCTTTTTTTTTTTTTTTAATGAATATTTATCTGAGTTTCCTGTATGCCTCTAAGGTCTCTTGTAATTCTCCACATTCGCTCTCTGAAGTGGAAATAGTATTACTTTCAGAATAGAATTTATATTTTGCAAAGGGTTAGTGGTGAAAAAAAAGAACTAATTGAAAAATTGAGTCCCAAGAGACTGATAAGCAGAATCTTATTTTGATGTGGAAAATAAAAATTCAATTTCACATCTAAAATATTTATCAGACTTTAAATTTGTAAAGAGAAAGACTAACATTCTTCAACACAAGGCATGGTCTCAGCAGCTAACAACCCATATAGGCATAAGGAGTAATTTCAAAATATGAAAGTAGGGTTCATTTGTAGAACACTGGACAAAGGTAATTAAATACAAAGAATATATTTAAACATTCTTAGAAAAGATCCTTAAAACATTGTGGGCTTTTCTAGAAATCTACTGTATTGTTGCATTGGTCATAGACTTCATAGAGAAAAATTCTGGTAGACTCTTTCCTTGAAGACTGAAGTTTCTTCCTGAAGACTGTTTTCATTAAGATCCATAGACAAGGTTAATATGATAAGTAGAGTTAATGTTAATATGCTAAATTAAAAATCTAAATATTCCTTGTCAATTTTTTCTCTACATATTATAGAGTAATAATATTTTATTACTTTACTTGTATTCCCACCACAAAAGTCTCAGCTTTATTTTCAATCATTCTTTTTTTGTAAATGTGCAAACATTTGATTTCATTGACAAACATAAGGTTACCATGGATACCTTGTGTTTATTGGATATTCACTATTTTTTAAATTTTTCCCTTTAAAAGAAAAAGTAGCATATTAACATTTAAAAAGTAACTTTGGTATTTTCTATCATGTTGTATATAAAACGAGGTCACTACATTTTCATAAAAATCAGAGATGAATCCTGGTGTGATTGCACAGGCTCATATCCACAGCTACTTTGGATGCTGAGACAGGAAGATCAGAAGTTGGAGGCCCACTTCTGTATCTTACTGACCTGTGCAAAATTTTTGAAAAAGGTGCGGGGAGATCTTAGGGAAAGCTTAGTGATAACGGCCCCTGGGTTTAATCCCCATTACCTGGGGGCGGGGGGAGAGTTCAGATATCAGGTGGTGATACAGCTAATATTGTCCAATGTCTTTCTTGAGAAAATATTGAAATTTAGTTTCATAGAACTAACATTTATTTATTGAAATCTAGTTTCTCATTTCTGACATAATTTATTTGTTCTTCTTTTTATGCTAGTTAGGAAATCAGTTTCATGTAAGAGAAGCAAGAAGTTACTTATCCATGTCATATTGAAGATTCAATGACTACTCTTTAGACATGGGAATGATAATTAATAAATTATTTTATTTACACTTGAGTTCCAAAACGAATTGTTTGTCTTAATTGTCTTTATTCTCCCATAATAAACCACTAAATATCTATTAATAGCTAATGTTAGACTTGAATGTCAGAATGGATTTGAATGATGTTGTCAGGGGTAGAATGCCTATTTTTAAATGTCAGATAAATTGTACAGGTTTTACATTTTATGCCAAGAAACCAAATACAGCCATTAAAGGTTTATATGAAATCACCTCTGATCAAGCCATGTGGATTTCTAATTGGGGTATGAGCATTGTTTCCTAAATACATACAGGAGAAAGGGGATGAAAAAAATTGGGACCAGATTTTCAAGGTCATTGAATTTCAGACTGAGTAATTCTGTAGATAGCTGGGTATTATTAAAATTTTTAGAGAGTGACATAATGAGGAAATGAATAGTATGACTTGTCTTTTTTGTGTACGATAGTGACTCAAGATGCCCATTCTGGAGAGATCATTAAGAAGGATATTATAATGTTTAGGAAAGATATGTCACTAGCTTTAAGTTGGATGATGATGGATTCTGAATGGAAGATCCATGGGCAAAGACCCTATGTTTTCCAAAACAGCATGGAGTTTAGAATATACAGGATTTCTTTGCTAGACAGGGACAAGATATGGGAGAGCAAGTCAAAGATGATCCCTAAGCAGTTGGGAGAATGATAGCTTTATTTATTGAAACAGAAATGTTAGGGCAAAGAACAGGTTTGGGAGGAGAAATTAGGGGTTTAGAGACCCATGAGTTTTTGAAAGTTGATAAAAAAAAAATGGATTAAAAAATGGTTTTAGAATACTTGAGAATAGTGTTTCAGGGAAATGCTATGCTTGCCTGGAAAGGGGCTGATTACAAGTTAAGAAAGGGAAACCTCACCCAAGAGGAGGCCCAGGAAAATTGAGATGAGTAAAACTGAGTCAACAAAACTCAGTTTTTTTTTTTTTTTTTTTGGGTACCAGTATTGAACTTAGGGGCACTCGGCCACTGAGCCACATCCCCAGCCCTATTTTGTGTTTTATGTAGAGACAGGGTCTCACTGAGTTGCTTAGCACCTTGCTGTTGCTGAGGCTGGCTTTGAACTCGTGATTCTCCTGTCTCAGCCTCCCAAAGTGCTGGGATTACAAGCGTGAGCCACCACGCCCAGCTAGTTTTTTTGTTCTAAGAGAGAGAGAACAATAAAATAATATGTAGGTTAATATTTAACTTTATTAGAATGATAAACTTCGAAATTTTTTATTCTAGATGCTTAGAAACTAGCTTTTTCAAAAGTATATATGTATTTTAACTTTTATTTTAAAGTGGACTAAAGTAAAATGTAGACTTGTCTTGGCAAGGTTTTTGTGATAAACAATACCTTTTTGGTATGGATGAATAAAAAGCTAAATGTATATACTTGTTATTATATTTTTTATTCATGTTTTCCCTTCCCCAGTACTGGGAATTTAACCTACTTTACCACTGAGCTACACCCCCGCCCTTTTTATACTTTATTTTGAGGCAGGGTCTTCCTAAATTGTTCAGGTCCTTACTAAGTTGCTTCCTGAGATGCTCAGGGCCTCACAAATTTGCAATCCTCCTGCCTCATCCTCTGGAGTTGCTGGGATTACAGGTGTGCACCACCAACCTGGCTTTTTTCATGTGATGTTTGAAATACATGTCTTGTCAAATGCAGCTTACTGTGATAGAGAAGGATATTTTCAAATTTTCACAGTTGTTATAGTTTTTATATATTTTGCTTCAACCTTATGTCTACTATTTATAAACCACATCCAGTATGAATATAAATTAAATCCTATATTACTAAGAATAAATGATTTTTGAAACCCTGTAGTAATAATCAATTCTACCATGACAGCTAGCAGTTTTTATCAGTTATTAATACATATTTTGTGTATTACTAACTTGACATATTCACTTGCTATTTATTGTTCTAAATATGACTCCATTGATTACTTTTGCCATACTTATAAGGGTTTATGAGAACTCAGTTGTGAAATGCTTTTTGAGTATAAGCTTTTTTTCCCTTCCTTTTTCTCCCCCGCCTCCCCTTTTCCAGTACTGGGGATTGAATCCAGGGGAGCACTACCACTGAGATATATTCTCAGCCTCTTAATTTTTTTTTTAAATTTTGAGGTAGGTTTTTACTTAGTTACTCAAGGCTGACCTTGAATTTGCAGTCCTGTTGTTTCAGTTCCTACATACCTGAGATTACAGGTGTGTGCCTCCCACATCAGGCTAGTTGGAAACAAACATCATTGGTTTTGAATCTTGGCTTCATAATTTTATATTTATGCAACCTTGACCATATTCCTTAATGCGTGTCTCTGTTTATCTCTTGCAATTTATCTGTCTTATGGATAAATTATATATGATCATATATGTTAATGACCTAACAGTGATTCACACACTGTTTTCCAGTGAAAACAAAAGTAATTCATGACAGCCAAAAATTTTATTCATAAATCTAAAATAATCAGAGTAATGAAGTATCAAGGGCAAAGACAAGTACACAGAGAATTTTAAGATTTATATGTTATATGTATTTCTGGGGCCACTTTTCTACTTTAGAATATCATGCAATATACGACTTTCATTCTTAACATTGTTAGATAACTTAAAACTCTTAGTTGTCAGTTTAGATAATTTATTATACATGAATTTCTCTCTTTCCTGTTAGTTCCCATATGACTAGTAGAAAGAACCTGAAGATGAAACCTGTCTAAATTTGTCTATGCATTTTAATCACAGAGACTTTGAAAGCTTTTCCATACACTTCATGCCTTTTCATTTTATGACTGTGATTTGACTAGAACTTAAACTGTCACTGAAACAAGAGGACAGTATTGATTAAAGCCTCTTTTTTTTTTTTTTTTTTTTTTAAACCCAGGGGCACTTAACCACTAAGCCACATCCCCAGCCCTTTTTTGTATTTTATTTAGAGATACGGTCTCACTGAGTTGCTTAGGGCCTTGCTAAGTTGCTGAGGCTGGCTTTGAAATTGGGATCCTCTTGACTCTGCCTCTTGAGCAAGTGGGATTATAGGTGTGGGCAACTACACCTGACTGAAGTATTTATTTTTATCCAGCAGCTCTTTGAATTTTCTACTAAATATTTAGAGTTCTTAGATTTTTTCATTTTAGCAATGACTACTATGCTTATTTTGTTCCTTTTAACCACAGTAATTTTCAGAATATTGTATGAAAATGTTCCAAACAGGTTTGAAAAATACGGAAAGTTCATAAGTACAAAGTGATGTGGAGTTTGAGAGAGGTGAAATAGAGAAAGGGATAAATAGGCAAATAGAAGAGAGTTCAGTAGATGGAAAAAGAATATTCAAATTCCCTAAATGACCACTTCATTAAAGATGATTTTAGGTTTATTAAATGACTCTTATTAGGCCCACATGAGGTAGTGCTATAACTGTGCCTTGTAAAATATGATGCACTATTTTGATGTTAACTTTTCCTTTTATTGTGATGCTAGTAGTAATCATCTTTTTTTTTGGGGGGGGGTACCAGGAATTGAACTCAGGGGTACTCGACCACTGAGCCCACATCCCCAGCCCTATTTTGTGTTTTTATGTAGAGACAGGGTCTCACTGAGTTGTTAGCACCTCGTCCTTGCTGAGGCTGCCTTTGAACTCGTGATTCTCCTGTCTTAGCCTTCCAAAGTGCTGGGATTACAAGCATGAGCCACCGCGCCTGGCTTAGTAATCATCTTTTAAAAATCCATTTTTAAAAAGTCTTTACTTTAAAAAATCTATACAGAAAACTTTATATGAAATATTGGTAAAGTTATTACTTGGCATTTTTTTGTATTAATAGTATCCTTTATATTTTAGAAATAATCTTTAGGTAGCAGAGTTTGGGAAGAACCAGTCATATTTTTAAAGTTCATAAGCTCCTTTTTTCCAAGTTAAACCTTTGAGCAATGTAACTTGTAATATTTTGAAATTTATCTATTCAGGAGAAAGCTTAAATTTCAGTACTGTTTTGTTTTGCTTTGTTTTTTATGGTGCTGGGGACCAAATTCAGGGATTCACCCATGCTAGACAAGTGCTATACCCACTACCCACATCCCTGCCAGCACTCATTACCCTTTTTAATCATTATTATTTTGAAACACTTTTTACCAAATAAAATCATACAATATAATACTTTCAGACTTATGTCTGAAAAGGTGTACTAGCACATCAGGCTAGTTATAACACCCTTCTTCAAAATGTGTATTCTTAAAGGTAACATTTGCTTCAAAATAGATATTCTTAGAAGTAACAGTTCCCTGTGTTTTATATAGCCGAGGTCAGAAAAGTCTTGTAACTTTGAACAATCAGCTTAATGTGATTTTAAACTCTTAATGGTTTTGGAACAGGAATTTTTGTTTGAAAGAAAGATTGCCTTGTTAACTGAATTATGCAGTTATAAGTAAATTTGGTCACAGCTGCTTTTGATTATTTTTGTTATACACCTGATTAGACTGTAACAGGTTTTTAAAAAATATTTTTCCATTTCTTACACTGACACCTAGTGTTCACTATTTCTGATATCTTATATATTGAATTCTTTATTAATAGCTATGGAAATGAGTCACTGAACATAATTTAAGAAGTTTATCTGTTCACAAATCACTAATTCTTATTTTCTATACCAGTGATACATATATTTTTGATTACTTTTATGACATCATTATGACCCAGTTACTAAGACTATCTTGAATGCTGCAAAACTCTCAGAAGCATAGAACTTAGAGGTGGAAGGAACTTGAAGAAATTTTTTAAACAAAAATTCTTAACATCCCAGTATTTTGTTATATACTCAATTCCTTCAAATCACAATGCCAAGTGGATCATTCAGTTTATGTGAGTTTGATCCTTGGGTTATTGAAATATCCAATCATGCAAACATTATCTTTGACGTTATTAATTGGCCAGGAATGAAGCAAGGTTAATTAACTTTTGGAATGGGGAAGTTTATAATGTTGTATTTATCATTTTCTATGCATTCCTAAGGATGACTTAAAAGCCCCCAAATGTCTAGATTAGTACCAGATTATCCATAATTAAGACAAAATACATTAATATATAATAGGAAAAATTTAGAAATGATGGTTACTAGGAAGATGAAAATTTTTAACTAAGATTGAGTATTTAAATTTACAATGTCAGTGACAAAGACTAAATTTAAAGTCATTTCCAATAGAATTGCTGGAAACTTCAGTGTTTGAATTTTCAAGTGTATCTTTCCATAGAATATGAGTTTCTCATATGTAAAAATTAAGCATTTGAAATATAGGAGATCATAATTAGTTAGCTTTATTTTTAATACAGTTAACAATTTTTAGTATATTTTTTTTATAACAAACACCTCATAAGATATTTTTATAATTCATGAATTTATATGTTTTCTGCAGACAAGAAAAAAAATCCCATCGATCCATTTAACATGTACTTATTGATCATTCACTGTTTCATAGATTCTAGGTAGATTCTGGACATTAGTGTGACCAATGAAATAATCATTCCTGCTGTCTTGGTTCATCCAAAAGATAAGAATAGAGAAATGTAGAAAAATATGAAAAGATGAGATAAAGGAATTTTCATTACCATTTATGTACTTTTTGGTATGTTTTTAATGTGATCCTTGTTTGGGGTGGATTTCGTTAACTTCTGAATAATTGTTTTCAGAATAATCATGTTTATTCTTGTATCAACCAAGTTCTTAGAAACGAAATGCTGAGTCTCTTTAATTATATCTCTAGCGCTTAATATAAAAGCTTTGAAAAGAACTTGTCAGATATAACAAAAACAATTGTAGATAATTTTTCTTGGTTTGAATGGTTGAAATTTGTAATTCAGGGATGTCACATACACTTATGCTGAATAGATATTTTAGTAGTATTAAATAATGTGCATAAGTACTTTGTTTCTACATGTGTGTAGAGACTTTTGAATGTTTAATTAAATATTTAAGTCTTCCTGTTGAAAGGCAGAACAGAATAAGATTTCAAATTACATTTTTGCTCTCCAGGCACTTAATAAAAATGTATAGATGTTATACTTTTTCATTTCCAAGTAAACTGGCTTCCATTTTATTCAAATTGCTTTTTTCACTGAGAAGTCCAAATAAAATAAAAGCAAGGCAATACACTTACATATAACTAAGTGAAAGTTCACCTTTTTTTTCTCTCTTTCTGTTCCAGGTGCAAAAATTGGCTGAAATTGCTTGGGCGGGCAGTTATTTTAGCATAGTTTCTGGTTTAATGTTTTAGCAGGCCCAAGAGTAAAATATTTTGCAACTACTTAAGTTTTTTAACACTACTTTCAAGGTAGAACTCTGTTAAAAATAGTGTATAATTATGTGAATTCTGATATTATATAAGTAGAATCCTGTTCTTAAATTATACTGTATGTACCAGAGATGGAGTTAGATTGAATGGTGACTGTTAGTTACACATAGACTCTGTCATTTATTTCTTTATCAAAGATTGATAAATATTTCAAACATCATTTTGGGTTTTGAGGATAGAATGATAAATAAAAGATAGTCACTGTGCTCGTGGATCTTATATTTTGTGTGCAAAAATATGAAAAGATTAACAAATAAGTAGTATCACATAGTGATAATTGTTATGAAGAAAACAGTAACAGGATAAGGAATGGCAGCAGTAAAGTTAGATTGCCTCAGAGGAGCTGATTGATACATAAGCAAAAATTTAAATAATGTGTAGGAGAACATCTTACATAAATCTAGGGCAAGAGTACCAGACTGCAGGAATAGTAAGTAGAAAGGCCGGGAGCTAGGGATGAGCTTCAGAAACAGAAATACAGTTGTGTCTGGAGTGGAGAGAGTGAGGGCTACATGGTAGAAGATGAAGTGTGAAAGATAGACAGTTCAGATTATGTAGGCATTGGTTTTCAGTCTGAGTGTCCCTTTCATTCTCTTTGGCTTTGTGCAGGAGAGAGGTTTTTAAAAGGTTTGGTTTACATTGATAGGAAAATTGTGTTACAGAGTTGGATCTTGTTCTGGGCATATAGGAAGCCATTAAAGTATTTAAATAGGAGAATGACTTGTACTGTGTTTTTGTTGTTGTTTATTTGTTTTGGTACCACCGATTGAACCCAGGGGCACTTAACCTCTGAGCCACATCCCCAGACTGTTTTTATGTTTTATTTAGAGATAGGGTTGCTTAGGGCCTCACTAAGTTGCTGAGGCTGGCTTTGAACTTGGGATCCTCCTGCCTCAGCCTCCCTGCCTGCTTGGGATTACAGGTATGTGCCACCTCTGTTTTAAGGTGGATCCCTCTCAACCCCGCCACCAACATCTTTCAGAATTTGACTCTAGAGCAAAAGCATACTAGTTTCAAAATTATCTCTCATTCAGTTGAAGTATACTCACTAGTTCTTTTTCACCCTCCAAACTATTTCCAAGTGTGTAAGTCAGCATTTTTACCCACATTGATTGAACATTGTTATATGACAGATCCCCAGAACTGTCCTTTTCCCGCTCCTTCATGATTTAAATTTTTTTTTTAAAAGAACAAATCTTTTTTTTTTTAATATTTTTTTAGTTGTAGATGGACACAATATCTTTATTTATTTTTATGTGGTGCTGAGGATCAAACCCAGTGCCTCAGACATGCAAGGCAAGTGCTCTACCACTGAGCCACAATCCCAGCCCATGATTTAAATTTTAAAAGCTTACTTTGACTACCTTATGGTGATTAGGCTATAAAAAGTTCAGTGTGAAAGCAGGGAAGGTATGAGGTTTCTCTTGTGGTTCATGGTAGCATGCATTGGTGTGGTGGTAGTAGTGGCAAAGGGTAGTGGGAAGTGGTTCAGTCTGGTTTGATTTTTGAAGGTGGAATCAAAAGAACTTGCTAACAGACATAAGGGTAAAAAAGGAACAATATCTAGAATTTTTATCCAAGCAGTTTGATGAATGTTTTGTTGTTTTTGTTTTGTTTTGTACCAGGGATTAACTGCAGGAGCACTTAACCACTGAGAGACATCTCCAGCCCCTTTTTATATTTTATTTTGAGACAAGGTCTCACTATTTTGCTGGCTTTGAACTTGTGATCCTCTTGCCTCAGACTCCTTAGCTACTGGAATTATAGGCATATGCCACCACACCTGGTGCTTTTTTTTTTTTTTTTTTTTTAAGTATAACAACCCATTTTCAGAGGACTAACTCATTCCTGCAAAACACACATCACTCTTAGACCATCTTCATCCATTCATGAAGGCAGACCCCTCATTGATTGAACTACCTTCTACTAGGTGCTACCTCTTAAAGTTTCCACCACCTTAACATGGCCACAGAGGGGACTAAGCTTCCAACACATGCATCTTTGATGTATACACTTAAAATTTATTCAAACCATAGTTTTCTAATAAGTGTGCAATGGCATTATGTCTAAAAAAGCAATGTATATACCTTAAGTTAGGGATACTTAACAATTTAAGAATACTAAAAATGCTGACAATCATCTGAGCCTTTGGTGAATTGCAATCTTTTTAGGTGGAGGGTCTTGCTTTGATGCGAATGACTGCCAACTAATCAGGTTAGTGGTTGCTATGTCAGTTTCTTAAAATAAGACAATGGAGTTTGCCACATTGGTTGACCTTTCCTTTCATGAAAATTTTCTCTGTAGATTTTTTTCAGATGCTGTTTGGTAATATTTTACCCAGAACTGCTTTCAGAGCAGAACTGCTTCTGAAATTGAAATTAGTCCTCTCAAACCCTGCCATTGTTTTGTCACCTAAATTTATGTCACCTAAGCCTGTTTGATCTATTTCAAAAATTTGCTAACGTAGCAGAGTATCTTAGCTAGGTCTTTGGATTACATGCTGCAGCTTCTACGTCAGCACTGCTTCTTTACTTTGTATTTTAATGTTATTCTTTTTTATTTTTAAGTCATGTGTTGTCATTTTAGCAGTGTTTATAGCATCTTCACTAGGAATAGATTCCATCTTTTAAAAATCACTTTTTTTGTTCATTCATTCAAGTTTTCTCATGAGATTTCAGCAATTCAGTCACATCTTGAGGCTCCACTATTAATTCTAGTTCTATTGCTGTTTGTACCACATTTGCGGTTACCTTTCTCACTGAAGTCTTGAACCCCTCAAAGTAATCTGTGAAGAGCAGTATCAACTTCTTTTAGACTCCTAATATGTTGTTATTCTGACTTCCCCTCCTCTCATGAATTGCACATGCCCTTAGTGGCATCTACCTATCTAGAAGTTTGCTCTAATCCATGAGAGAAATCACTGCCTATGCAGCTATAGCCTTATGCAGTGTATTTCCTAAATTTACATCTTGGAAAAAAAGTCTTTGATCTATGGGCTTCAGAATTAATGTTATATTAGCTGGCATGAAAACAACACTAATTTCATTATACATCTCCATCAGAGCTCTTAGATGACCAGGTAAATATTCAGTGTGCCATGTTTTGAAAGGAATATTTTTTCCCCCTTCTGAGCAGTAGGTCTGAACAGTGGGTTTAAAATATTCAATGAAATATATTGTAAGCAGATGTGCTGTCATAAAGGTTTTGTTATTCCAGTTATAGACTGAAGACAAAGTATTAGTATAATTCATAAGGACCAGAGGATTTTGGAATAAGTGAACCTTTGCTTCTACTTAGTCACCATCTGTGTTAGCCCCTAACAACACCCAACCTGCTTTGAATCTTTGAAGTCAGTCATTGACTTTTCCTCTCTAGCTATGAAAAGTCTTGAATGGCATTCTCCCAACCTAAGCCTGTTTCATCTATTTAAAACATTTGCTAAATTAGCAGAGTATCTTAGCTGGGTCTTGTGGATTATATACTGCAGCTTCTACATCAGCACTGCTTCTTTACTTTGTAATTTTATGTTAATTCTTTTTTATTTCTAATTTTTTTGTAGTTATAGATGGACATTATGCCTTTTATTTGTTTATTTTTGTATGTGGTGCTAACAATTGAACCCAGCACCTTACACATGCTAGTGCAAGCACTCTGCCACTGAGCTACAGCCCCAGCCCCTTTATTTATTCTTGATGGCTTCTTTGCTTAAAACTCATGAACCAACCTATGCTGTCATCAAACTTTCCTTCTGTAGCTCCCTCACTTCTCTTAGCCTTCATAGAATTAAAGAGAATTAGGGCTTTCTTCTGGATTAGGTCTGGGTAAAGCCTAATGTTATTGTTCGTTCGATATTCTATCCAGACCACCACAAATTTCTCCATATCAGCAAAAGGGTTGTTGACTTAATCATCATTCATGTATTCATTGGAATAGCACTTTTAATTTCCCTGAAGAAGTTTTCTTTTGCATTCACAACTTGGCTAACTGTTTGGCACAAGAGGTCTAGTGTTCAGTCTCTCAGCTTTCAACTTATCTTCTTCAGTAAGATAAAGCAGTTCCTTCTTTTGGCTTTAAACAAGATATGTGTGACTCTTGCTCTCACTTGAACATGTGAAAGCCATCATGTTATTAGATGGCATAATTTCACTGTTGCTGTGTCTTATGAAATGAAGAGATCCAAAAAGAGAGGAAGATGGAGAACTGCTTGGTGGTGGAGCATCCAGAACATACACAGTATTTATTGACTGTTTGCTTTGTCCTTGATAAAAGGTTTGAAATACTTGTAAGAAGGGAGTGTTGAGTCCATACTATTGGAAAAATGACATCAAAAGACTTGTTCCATTCAGGGTTCTCACAAATACTCAATTTATTAAAAACACACATATAATGTCTGTGAATTGCATTTAAGTCAAGCCTAATAAAATGTAAATGAAATCATTGGCATATAAAATTGTAAGATTGTGTGAGATTGCTTAGAAAGAGGGGAAGAGAGAAAAGAGAATAGAGAGAAGAAAGCCAGAGAGTAGCTATTAAGATACCTACCATTCACATGTTAGAGAAAAGAAGACCTATGTAAAGAAACAGGGTGCACCAGGACAGTGTGATATCCTGATAATCAAAGGATGTTTTAAATCCTTTGCAAGGTCGACTGCAATGAGTACAGTGGACTATTACATTTGATAAGATTAGAAAAAAGTAGTTCCACTTCAGTGGTGGGGATAAAGTCTTATTATTGGCTATCATTATATTAGACTCTATCCATTTAGTCTAAAGTCCACTTAAAAACAATTTTCTAAAGTAAAAGTTTCACTTTACTGCTTTACATGTTTCGTAATATTGTTAAATAACACTGATACTGTAAAACCATGTTTCCATATAAATTAAAGTTGTTACTATTTGACTAACTGACAACATTTTTTAAAGTTAGCAAAAGATGGTTTTACATATATACCTATATTTATAAGTAAAATTTGTATGTGTGCTTCAGTATACATTTGTCTCTTTCTCAATAGTATTGACAGGTGAAATGCTCCTTATTATAAGACATGATTAAAACTGTTCTCTGACCAAAGTAGTATTTCATTGTCTAACCTCAACACCAGGCACTTTGTTGTTGTCCAGGTTCATGTAACTCTGGAGAAATGACAAGTATTGATGATTGCCTAGCTCTAGCTGCCAGTCTATCTATGGCATTTCCTTCCTGTTCCACAGTTATCTTTACTGATACACTGGTGCTGTTGGCTCTTATATGTTTCATTGACTTGTGTGATTACTGATATTTGAAATCCTTTGCTATGAGATATTTTTTGTTTCACTTTTCTCTTATTAAGGCAAATTTCTACATCTGTGGCAGAAACTGATTTCTTTATCTACTTTGGTATGGAAGACCATTATGCATTCTTATTTTCTTTTACAAATGTAAAAGAAACCAAAATAAAAATGAAAAAGCTCTTGGTTTGTAACCACAGCCACTACTATCTAATCTATCAATTCATATGGAGGATACTTATCTCCTCAAGCTTTTCTTCTTTGGAACAACAATCCTATAGATGTTTTGAAGTTACTATGATTTCTAAGTACTATTAATATAAAATAAACTAAAGCCTATGTATTTTGTTGCTAAAATTCATGCCTTTTGCATTTCATCAGGGAAAGTTTACCCATGTTGCAGCTTATGAATGAAAGTAGGCCCATTTCCATATGATCTTTTCTCCTCCTAAATGGTATACAGGAGCTGCCTAAATCCATACAAATGCATGACCTAAGATATTTTTGTTTTAAGTGAATATCATGGGACTAAAAGAGTTCCGTACTGAAAACCAGAAATCAAAAGAATTAAATTTTATTTAATCTATGTTAGCCAATCAAATTTAAACATATATTTATTACTATTTTTCTCTGAGTTTTTTACCCAGTGGTATATCTTTTGAACTCCTCTTGTTTGTATCTTCAGTGTTTTTACACAATGAAAGTAGCTTTGTGCCAGGCATGGTGGCGCACGCCTATAATCCCAGCGGCTCGGGAGGCTGAGGCAGGAGGATCATGAATTCAAAGCCAGCCTCAGCAACTCAAGTGTTCTCTACTTTTTCTGTTACATGTTATATTTTTGTTATACCTTTGAAATATTAGTTGGAAATAGCTTTAACACCTTTCCATTGATAAGGGTGTTAATCAGTTGTTATTAATCAGTTGTTACTATATGTAGTTTGCTCTTTTTGATGTAACTTAGAAGTTTTATTTAGAAAGACTGCTAAATTTTATCATATTTGTTTTATTACCACAAATATGTCATTGTTGATACATGATACATCTTTCTTCTTTCCCTTAAATCTTTTTGTGTCAGATTAATAGGTTCTCTGTTATTGGAAATTCTCTTGGAGTCCTGAAACTACTTGATCTTACTATATAATTCTTTTTTATTTACTTATATTTTTCAGTTGTTGATGGACCTTTATTTTATTTGTCTATTTATTTACGGTGCTGAACCCAGTGTTTTGCACATGCTAGGCAAGTGCTCTACCCCTGAGCCACAACCCCAGCCTCATGTATATAATTCTTTTGAGATGCTGCTGGATTCTATTTGTTAATATTTTATTTAGTATTTTTGTCCATTTTTCCTAGTTATTGTATTTTTCAGATTTTTTTTAAAGACTATGGTTTTATATAATGAACTGGGTAGCTTTACATTATTTCTTTGAGTCTGAAATAGTATATTTAAAATTGAAATTATATATTTCTTCAAGGTTAGATTGAAATAATCTGTGAAATCTTTTTAACACTTTCACCATTTTAAATGTTTGAACTTTATTAAAGTTTTCAGATTCTTCTAAAGTAATTGATCTGGTCTTGAGTTTTCCTTTTTTTGTACCAGGGATTGAACACCACGGGGCGTTTAACCACTGAGCCACATTGCCAGCTCTTTTTTTTTTTTAAATTTAGAGACATGGTCTTGCTGAGTTGTTTAGGGCCTCACTAAGTTGCTGATGCTGGCTTTGAACTTGGAATCTTCTTGCTTCAGCCTTATAGCAGCTAGGATTATAGACATGTACCACTGTGCCAAGCCATTTTTCCTTCTTCTAAGGCTAAATTTTATAATTTGTTTTGCTAAGTATGATAGTTAATTTATGTGTCAGCTTGACTGTGTTAATGGATAAAACATTACTTCTGGGCATATTTGTGAGGATGTATCTGGAAGATATTAACATTTAAATCAGACTATAAGTAGATTACTCTTACCAATGCAGATATTTATCATCCAGTCATTTTTTGTGGGGATTGAACCCAGGGATGCTTTATCACTGAGCTACATCCCTTGTTGCTTTTATTTTTTTATTTTGGGACAGGGTCTTGCTAAGTTGCTGAAGCTAGAGATCCTCCTGTCTCAGCCTCCTGATCACTGGGATTACAGGTATATGCCATTATGCTTGACTTATCCAAACTTTTGAGGTCCTAAATAGAATAAAAATATAGAGGAAGGATAAATTCACATCTCTTTGTGCTGGGTCATCTGTTTTCTATACTTGGACAATGACATCACTGGCTTTTCTGGTTTTCTAGCTTTTAAGTGGATGTTTCTCTTTAGAACCCTCAAATTTTTTCTTTCCATTGCAATTACCAGTTGCTTACTCCTGCATCCATTCTCCTTTTCTTCCCTAGTGATAGAATTCCTAATTGTGGTGCATCTGCCCCAACTAAAGACAATTTTTCAGCATTTCTTGTAGTCAGGTATTTCTCTGTGACAAATCTTTAACACTTTGGGAAATTATGCTTAATAGGAGCTGACTTTTCTCCTTTTTGGCTGAAACTCAGATGTGGTAGCTGGAGTTCTAGCAGCCACCCTATTTTTAAATAATAGCTTGAACTAATAAGCAATTACAGGAAGCTTGCAAGATACAAGGATAATATACAAAGTCAATTGCATTTCTATATACCAGCAATAGTGCTAGAAATACTAGACATCTACATCCAAAAAAGTGAGTCTAGCTATAATCTTCACAAAAATTAACTCAAAATAGAAGAGACCTAAATGTAAACTATGAAGCTCTTAGAATATACCATAGGAGAAAATATGTCCTAGGGTCTGATGCTGACTTTTTGGATATAACACTAAGGCTGTGATTTATGAAAAAAGATTTGATAAACTGGACTTTATTAAATTAAAATGTTTGCTCTGTGAAAAATGTTAACAGAATGAAGACAAGCCACAGACTGGAAGAAAATATTTGTAGAAGGCATTATCTGATGAAGGAATATTATATAAAATATACAATGAACCCTTAAAATGTAATAATAAGAAAACAGGCTTATTTTAAAATGAACCAAAGATTTTTAACAGGTATTTCAGTAAAGAACATACACAACTGGAAAATGATCATATATGGAAAGATGCTGCATATCACTTGTCATCCGGGAGGTACAAATTGAAACAGTGAGATGCCATACATAATCAGAATCTTCCAGATCTGTAACACTGACAACCCCTAATGCTGGCAAGGATATGGAACCTCAGGAACATTCTCCTTCATTGCTAGTAGGAGTGAAAAATGTCATAGCCACTTTGGAGCATAGTTTCTTACAAAACTAAGCCATATAATCCTGCTGTTGCACTCCATCCCATTTATCCTTAAGTTTACAAGTTTATGCCCTCACCAAAATCTGTACACAAATGTTTGTAACAGCTTTGTCTTTGCCAAAACTTGAAAGGGACCAGGATGTCCTTCAGTAGTACATTCAGATAATGAAAAATTATTTGCTGCTAAAAAGAAATGAGCTATCAAGTCATGGAAAGACATGGAGGCAACTTAAGTGCAGATTAGTAAGTAACTAATAATCCAGTCAGAAAAGGGTCCATGTATATGATTCCAGCTCACTTACAACATTCTGAAGGAGCCAAAACTATGGAGATGGCTTTAAAAAATCATTTGTCAAGGATTGAGGGAGGAAGGGATTGAAGTAGAAAATTTCATTTTTTACCCTAATTTCCTCTTTTGCCTCAGTTCACAGTTCTTTGTGTTCTGATTAGTTTGCTGCTTGTCTGTAGAGTTTATCCCTAAGTATTTCAGACATATAAGGTAAGACAGGAAATATGTTCACATATTTTTACATACTATAAATACTGTCCTTTACTCTGGAAGAATAAAGTAGTTGTGGTTTCGAAAACAAATCCATATAGTATATATCTAAATATCTAAAGTTATAGATTAAGCTAATTATTATATAGAGTATGTTTTATACTTTACTTTAATAAATGTATCTTTCTAACAATCTAAACTATGTTCAAATTTGGAATTATCTTGCCTCTTGGAGTTCATGCTGAAAAGTTATGGCATCCCCCTTCTCTTTCAACCCTACCTCCATGATGAAGGATGTTTCATATATGTGTGTGGATATCCAGGACTCATATTCATCTCAGGTTTAGGAGTGCACACAATCAAGGTATGTTTTGATGTTAAGAGGCTGTTCCTGTGATGAACCCACTAAGATCTTAAAAATAGAATGCTTGAGACTGAAAGGAGGTTCTAGGAACACAGGCATTGAGTGAACCCATTCTCCTGTCCTGTGAAATCTACTCTCCATGGGCTTTACCTAGATTCAAGACAGGATATATTGATTCTTTCCTGATCACTTGCTGATTTTCCTGCATTAATCATGCAGATGACTGACCAGGGGTCTCCTCTGAGTTTGTAGCATCCAAAGGAATTGATCCTGCCTACCTGAAAGTCTTATTTTGCTTATGTTTTAGATTGTGGTTTTTTAAACAATCCTTTCTTCCAACTGATTTTGTTCAATTTCTTTTAGGAATTCCTCAAAAGTTTGTTTCACTAATGCCATTCTTTATTTTCCAGAGTTGTTTTGATTTACCCTCCCACACATATTTTTAAAATTGTATGAAATTTTAGCAAGAAAAAACGTTAAGGCATGGACTATTGATTATTTTAATCTGTATATCTTTAATTTTATTTATTGGGTTCTTCTGCTGATCAGGCATTATGTTTTATATGAGAAAAATATCTTTAATATTTTCCATACCACTGTGGCACTTAGCCTTGCGGAAATGTGGATTTTTATTAATTTGTTCTGTGAATATTTTTTAAGCCCTTATCATAAGTGAACTCCTTGTATACATAGTGGTGATGGTCCATAGTGGACGTGATATATTTGGAAATGAATGCCTTACTAGTAAGATGGAATGTTTTACAAGATGTCACAATGGTTTAACGAGTAAGAAATTACAGCTTCCTCCCATAATCAGCAAAAGCTTGATAAAGGAAATAATTTTCAATCTGGTCTTAGAAATGGTGGTGTCATGCTGAGATTCAGGGTTGAGATAGTGGAAACAGTACAGGTAGGAAACAGTTCCAGAAGAGTAAGTAGGTAATTTTGAGATCTGTATGGCATAATGAAAGGAAACAAATGAAGATAAAAAATAAAACTTCAATAGAAATTAAGAACCACTGGAAGTTTTGAGTTTAGTTTTCAGCTGTTGCTTTAAGATGATAGCCTAGGAGCTGAGGTTGTGGCTCAGTGGCAGAGCGCTTGCCTCCCATGTGTGAGGCACTGGGTTTGATCCTCAGCACCACATAAAAATAAATAAACAAAATAAAGACACTGTGTTCATGCATAACTAAAAAAATTTTTTTAAAAAAAGATGATAGCCTAAATCAGTGCATGGATTAGTTTGGGGCAGAGAGATTATTTCTGTGGACCCTTCCATGAAACTGGGCATCTAGACTCCCAGGACTTTATAATTGATTGGATTTTATTTGAAGCTGATTTCAAGAAATCAATAATGTCACTTAGTAGGCTGTAACTTAATCATTTTAATGGGAAAAAATAATCAAGAGTGTCAATTTTTAAAAACATTTTGTCATATACACATAACCTCATATCACTGTATTTTAAAACTACAAAAGCATTTGGGTACTGCAGAGCCTTTAACTTTGCTGGCCAGCGTAGATAAGTAAAGCCTGTTTGTATCCCAGGATCCAGAGAATTTTTTGTCCACGTTATCTCTCCTCCCCCCACCACAATTTCACAACATATTCTTTATGATATCAGACACAGCAACAGGAAGAACATCTCCATCTGGTAATCATTATCTGTAGGATATATAGCTTGTATGTGTCTTCTAGAAGTTAACTTCTAGTGTTAAACAAAAGAAGCTAATTAAAACCATCTGTAAAACTTTTGTATAGTTCATATTTAATACAGTCAGCATTGGGTTACCGTGCATATGACTGCATGTCTGAAGTTTTCAAAAAAAATAAGGTAAATCTTTCCCTTTTAGTAAAATTAGTATAATTTTGATTTATAGTTAATTCAACTTTGTTTCACTATTTAGCAGGAAAACTTGATGCAGTTGACATCACTATGTATGTATTTTATACATCTTGGAGAAGTAATGGCTTATTTATTGACTGCGTACCACTATTAATATATTTTAAATGTAGTCAAAATAAAAACAATAAGTATGTTGAAATATAATTTTTCTAATTTAAAAGTATGAGGTTAGTAAATGTAGAAATTCTCCAGCTAAATATGTAATAGACCATTAAATATATCAAGTGAAATAATTATATAAATACTGAAAGTTACTCTAGTAATATTCCCTTTGATACATGACATTCATTGTAATCCTAGGTATGCACAAACAATAATTTGAGACTATTATTATTTACAATAAGAAATGACTCAATATTTTAAATCAAGAAGACATCTCTCTTCCCCTTTCCTTAGTTGAATTTAGAAGAAGAATGGAATTTGAGGAATTAGGATTTCATCCTGGTCAGTGTTTTACATACTATTAAGTGTATGTTAAATAATAAGAGTTTCTCCTGTCTGGAACTTGGTGCTCGTTAAATACAGAGAGCAATTTTGAAATCCCAAAGAAACACAGGCATTTCTAACAGCACATATTTATGAAAGATCTGTAACACAAAGTATTGAGGATTTGCGGAGGTGGAATTCCATGAAGTGGAATTTCATGAGAAAATGTACTAGATAATGTAATGACTCAGGCATAACAATCTAAGCAAAAGACAGTAGCATTTTTCACCCCCCAAATATCTGTGAATTCAGTGGTTGTTTTGCAAATGATTAACACTGTTTTGTTGGAAACATTCTAGACTGAAGAAAACCAAGTATTGCTCACAAATACCATCTAGACAGAGAAGCCAAGGACAGTTCTGATCATCCATCTATGGCATAATATAAAGTAGCATCATATCTGATATTAGTGCCACTGTTGTGATGGTGCTTTTCTCAGGGCCTATGTTACTATTAAGTTTAGAAAGATATTTTAAAATAAACACATAATGACATCCTTTTCTAAAGAAATAGGATATTTTAATTGTATGCTGAGAGGGCACTGAACCATGTTAGCTCCTGAAAATTGACCAGTTATCATTCCTTATGAGGGACATTTAAAGAATGTTTTACTCCTCCCTGCAGTGGCAACAATATAGTGTTTTTAATGAACGTATGAACACTTTGGCTTCTATATGCAAATAAATGAATTATACACAGAACCTGCAACTTTTACAAAATGAAATCAAATGAATCATGTACCTGAAATAAAATGCTAAGTTTATGTCAGACAACATAGTAGGAATTCAACATGGCTTTGTCTTTGACATGAGGATTTAAAGCAAGAAGCAGGGTCTATAAATGAGAAACTTAATAAACTTTTACTTAAAGAGTGTTTTACTTTAATCATTGTATTTGTGTTGGAACTTTTAACTCAATTTAAGACATTTTCAACATAAAAGTAAATAATTTGAGTTGGGCACAGTGGTGCATGACTATAATCCCAGTGACTCAAGAAGCTGAGGCAGGAAAATCACAAATTCAAAGCCAGCCTCAACAACTTACTGAGGCCCTAACTAAATTAGTGAGACTCTGTCACAAAATAAAATAAAAAAGGAGTTGTGTATGTGGCTCAGTCATTGCAAATCCCTGATATAGTTGAACTTGTTTACTCTTATATTTCATATAAGTATTATTATATGGAGTATACTCTTATGTATAGCTCCCTTGGTTTTGTTAGTCTTTTTAAATTTTATGTATTCTATCCTAGTGAATATGTAATGTTCGTTTTACTGTGATTTTAACTTGTTTGCCTAATGATGAGTGATATTGAACTTCTTTTCATTTTCTTATGCTATTCATATATCTTACTTTGTGGGGTGACTGGTTAAAATTTTTGCCCTTTTTATAATACTTTACATATTTGTCCAATAAATTGTTGTGTACCATAAGTTGAAGAGTTTCTTTTGGGTTTCTTTATGGTTCTGGAGGTTATGGACTTTCCATTTAAGTGTGCAATCCACGGAATTAATTTTTATATATAGAATGAGGTCTCCCCCCAGTGCATTTGTTCTGGCAACATTTATTACCCATGTTCTAGCAGCATTTCTGGACATGGCTAAGGGGCAGTGTGACTCAAAGTATGTGTTTAATTCATTAGCATTTCTGTTCTCTTAGCTTCTTTTAACTTAATTGTTTTTCTCTTCAAGATACATATCATAGGCCTTGGTTAAATATGGAGCTTTTAGCCACTAGTGAAACCACTAAACTATGTCCTTCACAGCATGTCAACAAGTTGAGATCATTAAGCAGTGCAGTTTTCTATTCTCTTCCATGGAAATATTCATAGACTGGTCAATTCTGTTATATGGAGTGACCTGTAGGTGAATGGGTATCTAGCTTATTGTACATCCCTCCTCATACTCTTACTTGTCACCCATTCTTCTCTTAGCTGAACATAAAGATGTTAACCCCACTACTCCGCAAAACAAGTCATAGATCTCAAGTATTTTCAGAAAAGATTTAGCTGAGTTTTTAGAACATGATACCACCAACATGTAAAGGTGTTTGATGTGGTAGTGTAGTAATGGTCAGAGCCCAGTGGATTTTAAGACTTCCTAGGCATCGTGTGTTCATTTTGGGAACACATTTTCGTGATTCACACCAAAGGATAGATTTGAAGTTTTTTAAAATTAAATAATTTATTTTCTCATTTCACTCTAAACTGATTTATAATCTAGATGATCAGTTTATTAATTTCAGCTTAAAATTATGAGTGATTTTTATCTTTAGTTTTATGTACTTTCCGAGCTTTCCATGATAAACATTTCTTGCTTTTATAACCAGGATTAAGAGTAATTATGAATTATATCTGAGTAAAGTATGTTTCCTAAACTTTTGGCAATACTTAATTAATTATAAGCAAGACATGATTCAATATTAGGCATTTGGCCTATAAATTCTTAAGTTAATATAGATAGAGGATGGAGAAAATAGAGCTTTTAGCTTTCAGGTGGTATGTTCAATTGGTACTCTGCATCCAAAAGAGATTCAGGAGAATCAGACTCTGTGAAAAAGTCTTATGCATACCCTAACCAATTTATCTTGCAACTAGCTGTTTTCCTTTTTTATGCACAAATCAAATAATACTGCCCAACAATGCTCTATAATCATAATCTATGCCTTTTGTCTAAAATTTTATGTCAGTGCTTCTCAGACTACCTGAGGCAAAAATTGTTGTTTTTTTAAAATTTTCACTACTTTTATGAAATATAATAAAAAATTTCACCACAATATCCAAAGATTATAAAAGTTTCTAAATACTCTCATATTTTTTGTTCTTAACTTGTTGTAGACTAATAACAGTTTATGATCTAACACTGCTCAGGGCCTACATTTTGAATGGCACTAATAAGAAAGTATTGATTGTATCAGTTTAATTGACGAGTATCTGTTTCCCTTAGTGGTAAAATCATGTTGATCTCACACCTGGTGGTGGTAGAGTTTTGATGAAATATTTGATATGTGTTATCTAATTTCTCTAAAAGTAGAGGTTTTGGAGTCAGCTTGCCTAGGTATCTTTTTGGCAAGTCCTTTATTCTTTCTAAGGCCTGGTCTCCAAATTGTAAGGGTTAATAGATCTTATCTCACAGCATTGTTGTGATGATTTTGGGGAGGTAACCAGGAATTGAACCAAGGGGCACTTAACCATTGAGCCACATCCCCAGCTCACCCCACCCTTTTTTTATTTTTTTTATTTTTGAGACCTTAGGGCCTCACTGAGTTGCTGAGGATGGCTTTGAACTTATGCTCCTCCTGCCTCAGCCTCCTGAGTTGCTGGGATTTCAGGCATAAAACACTGGGCCTTACACTGTTGTGATGATTAAATGAGAAAATTCATGGAAATTAGTTGACATGACATATTATATATATATATATAATGGCAAAAATCATTGCCCCAGACTTTTTCTGCTAGGAACTCAATAACAGTGAACTGTAGAGAAGTCATTAATTAGTATACCCAGGTATGTTTTGGAAAAGTCACAAGAGGTTATACCTTTTTATAGAGCTAGCTATTTCTTAAAGACCTGTGAAGTCAGGTATAATCTAGAGAATATCAGCAGCCTGGTATTTTCATTCATGTTTTTCAATAAATAGGAAATTCCTGCTGATTTGGAACCTATCTGAAGTGAGGATACATATTTTTGGATATTATACCCATTTTTCATTTTACATTTTCAAAAAGAAATAAATAGAGACTAAATACTGAGAAACATTTTTTTTAAAATTCTTGGGTTAATTGCTAATTTAATAGTAGATTGAACATACTGACTATACTAGGAATAAATACCAGGAAAAGGCTCAGATTTTTGTTGCTTATGCATGTGCTTTGTTGCCTGTGAAATCATTGATGACTCTGAATTCAGTGATAGGAGATGTTTGCTGTACACTAATAGTTACACTTGTTTCCATGTCGTCAAAGAAATTGCCATCATTCTGAGATTCAAGAATTTCATTTTATCAGCTGTTGTCCAAATCATATTACCATATTACCTTCACCAGAAACTTAAACCTCTGAACTCTGGATGAAATTAGACTGGATTCTGTATTTCTAGACTAATTGAGTGATTTGGAAATGTCAGAGATTTCCTTTATGATCTTAAAGTTCTGTGTAATTTTCAGAAATTTCAAAGTGTTATAACTCCAGCATGAGTGGTGAATATTATTTGGATAAGTTCATTGGACATAACAATGTTTTTTTTCTCTCCTTGAGTTTTCAGATTATGTGAAGTAAATGATGATATATTGTATCATTGGATTAATAGCTGATGAAAAGAAGTAGATGTACTTCTATGCTTTGGGTAGCTTCAAAACTAGTTCAGTTAAAAGTCCTCGTTGGAAATAACTATGATGTATTCATTTCATAGCATTAATCTGATGGTTCTTTATGGCCACTTTGTTGCACATCTTTGCTGAAGTAAGCAAAGCCACTCCCAGCAATTACAAATGGTGCTCTCAGTAGCTATTGGTAGTCTCTTCTCTAAGCACATTTAAAATGGTTAAAATGTGGTTTATGTGTTTTTCCTTCACATGAGGGAAGTTAACTTAAGACCTGCAGAGAAGATAGCTCAATATAACCATTGACATACTTGCCAAAAAGTAAAACAAATTCAGTGACTGCTTTTCTTTTTTCCCCAGATAGGGTTCTCTGAAAATATAATTTTGTCAAGTTAAACTGTGAATATTTTTTTGGTGGTTTCCTTCTACTCTACTCCTATATTTAAGAATCTTTTGGTATAATACTGAGGCAGTTAATCTTTAAAACTCTTTGCAGGATCTTTCTAGGAATATGAAGGCAACTCTGAGGATACTATTTCCTTTCATTGGTTTACATATACTTATATGGATCATACTTACATTTTTTCCCCTTCCAAACACTTTCTAAACTGAGCCAAATATGCCATGCCAATTTATAGGGGTCTATAAATCTATGTAGTATTAAAAGCTCAGATCCATCCCTTTTTCTCACTTCCTACAACTATAAAATGAGTCCCTGTGGTGGTGTTTGGATTTCAATATTCATTCCTTCTGTCTCCTCCTTTTCTGACACATACTCTTAACCTAAACACAGCTTTTATCATGTCATTTCCCCTGGTCTAGGATCTTAGAATTTTGTTTAACACCTTTTGCATTAAGTTTAGTTTCTCTGATGCCTTTTATTTGTACAAAAGATTTTGTTGTGGTGTTTTTCACACTTTGTTGCCTTTATCAGGTTTTGGTGACAGGGTTTATATCCCTTTTTGTCCCTTAGCTTTTAGTACAGTGTTTCACATGCACATGTTCAGTATGGTATTTATTGGCTTGCTACTGTGCTTTAGGTACTGTAACATACATTAGGAATCACAGAAGAAAGTGATAAAATATACTCTCAAGAAGCTTGATCAGCTTTGATGCTATATTTAGTGTGTGTGGTCTGTGATGTTTACTAGTATCTGATACTGGTGAGAAATTTATCTAAGATTTTTAATTTTATAATGTTTACCCTCATGCTCTGGATTTAGGCTTTAAAAAGAGAACCTATTATTGTGTAGGTTCATAATTTTATCATTTTTAATCTTTTCCAGTTTTTGTGTGTCTCTGTGTTACTTTACCTTATAAGTTAATTTGTAAGATATGTAGTCCTACAGCTTTGAGATTGCCATGAGCTGGATTGAAATGAATAATTTGAAGAGACATCTGTATTTATTAACTTTACCATATGTGCTAGATAAGTGTATATTCATACAAAAATTTTGCTTGCTTTGTATTTATTTAAAAGTGAATTGATATTTGGATAGTATCCAAACTGTTTTAAGACAATTTGGATATCAAATAACACTTTAATTTTAATAACATATAGCTCTTCATACAACACATTATCACCCACTGAACCTCTTTCAATTTGAATTTGGGTCCTTGCCAACAAAACACCTCATAGATAAAAAGCTTACTGTATGTATCACAGTTAATTTTGGAATATAACTTTGAATTTATAGCTCAGAGCAGTGGCTTTTTCAAATAGATCATAGCCACAATTCTTTTATATATCACTATTATCTAAAATATCAGTCTAAATATTGATTTATATATTCATATATGATGTATTTTTGAAGCATTCAACAGTAGTCAGCCCTTACCTGTGAGGATACATTCTAAGACCTCCAGTGGATACCTGAAACTCTGGGTACTTATGATAAAGTTTAGCTTATGAATTAAGCACAGTAAGAAATTAACAAAAATAATGAATAACAACTATAACAATATACTATTTTAAGTTATATGAATATGATTTTTTCCTCTCAAAATATTGTGCTGTATTCAATACCCTTTTTCTTGTGCTGATATGAATACAGTGCCTATGAGATGAGATGAAATAAGGTGAATGACTAGCATTGTGATGTAGCATCAGCCTACTACATTAGCAATAGTTGATGCAAGATCTGTGATACCACAACAGTTGGCATGATAACCAAGATGGCTACTGAATGACTAACGGTAGGTAACATGTACAGTGTTAGATATGCTAAATAGAGGATGTCCTAGGTGGGATGGACTGGGGCAGCTCAAGTTTTCACAACCCTGCTCAGAATGGTACACAGTATTAAAACTTATAAATTATTTATTTCTGGAATTTTCCTTTTTATAATTTTGAACCAATTGTACCTGAAGCCACAGAAGGTGAAAGCACAAATAAGGAAGACTACTGTATACACATATTAAAAAACTTAAAATATGTTAAAAAACGTAAAATAATAAAATTTATTTTATTTAAAAATAAATAAATATGTTAAAAAACTTAAAATAATAAAATTTTTGAGTCTACATTGTAATCAATTCTGTTTTTATAAGCATAAATAATCCCTAATTTCTGAACAGGGTATGTTCCAATGTCATATATCACAAATTAATTCCATACTTTATATAAGTCACTATTTCTAAAATGCTAACGGAAAGGAAAGCAAAGATGAATGAGATATAGATCTTACCCTCTTGATACTTCCTCTTATAATCTTTGACATGTCATAAATTAAATGCTATAAAAATATATAAAATGCTTAGACTTTTGAGGAAGATTGATTGATTTAAAAGATCAGGACTGTGAGCCGGGTGCGGTGCCGCAAGCCTGTAATCGCAGCACTTAGGGAGGCTGAGACAGGAGAATCACGAGTTCAAAGCCAGCCTCAGCAAGGGCGAGGCACTAAGCAACTCAGTGAGACCCTGTCTCTACATAAAACACAAAATAGGGCTGGGGATGTGGCTCAGTGGTCGAGTGCTCCTGAGTTCAATCTCCAGTACCCAAAAAAAAAAAAAAGATCAGGGCTGTGGATGTAGTGCAATGGTAGAGCATGTGTTTAGCATGCATAATACCCTGGGTTAAATCCCTAGCTCGGGGCTGGGGCTGTAGCTCAGTGGTAGAGCGCTTGCCTAGCATGCGTGAGGCACTGGGTTCGATCCTCAGCACCACATATAAATAATAAATGAATAAAATAAAGATCCATCAACAACTAGAAAAAATTTTAAAAAAATAAAAATAAAAAAAAATAAATCCCTAGCTTGGCAAAAAATAATAAAAATAAAATTAAAAACAGCCTATTAATCAGTTGGAATTTTTGGAATTTTATTTTAAGACTTCTTAAAAATAAATAAGAATTTGAGTGGATAGATAGGTGAGGAAGGGCAAGCAATTCAAAGTCAGAAGTAAAAGATGAACAGGAACATGTACATATAGGCAACTTTGTAGACAAGTAAATACTGAGTAGTGAGTTTGACTACAGCTGAAAATATGGTGGGGAAAAAAGGGGTAATGAAATTGGAAAGGTAGCTCAAATGATGCTCCTGAGCAGTTTCTCAGTGACAGCAGAAAGGGTTAAAACTTTAAAAGAAGAGGAAATCAGTGTACTATTTATATATGTGGGAGGCTTAAAAGAGCCCCACAGGTACTTCTTTTTTTTTTTTTTTTTTTAGTATTTTTTAGTTGTAGATGGACACAATATCTTTATTTATTTATTTTTATGTGGTGCTGAGGATCGGACCCAGTGCCTCACGCATGCGAGGCAAGCACTCTACCACTGAGCTACAATCTCAGCCCCGCTACAGGTACTTCTGATAAGGCCTCTCTAGGTAATGTACTTCCCCAATTGGAAATCACTCTGTAGAAAATAGTATAGTTCTTTATGCTGGATATAGTACCAGCATAATATAGTATTATAATTCTTATAGCAAGCTTGTGCAGAGCATAATCCCAAGAATATATAGAAGGTGTTGAGTATATATTTGTTGAGTGAATAAATAGAAAGAGTGTAAGAAGTAAATGCAAATTTTAGATATTGTTCAAATTTTCCAGATGAGGAAACTAAGGCACAAAACCTTTAGTGTAAGAAATTAGTTGCTCTACTGACAAAAATGTGCATTATCTGAAGAAATGGGCTTGTATGAGATTTTCGTTTATATTTGGGAGCTCCAATCTCTTCACCTGTATTATTTTGTTTTGTCTTGTTCATCTTGCTTCACTTGTTATCATCTCTCTCTTTCCAATAACAAAGAGTTTAAAACTGAATTTATTTCCTTTCCAAACAATCCACTAATTCACATTAAAATTTTTTTAAAAAGTATCCTTGAAATTTTCTCACATTTATTTACATTTCTAAAAGGGTACTTTGAAATTAGAGAACTTAGATCACTCCCTAACTGGCTCCATTTCATGTACATAACTAAAATTGAGAGAACATTTTCAGGGAGTTATTCAAGTGAAATATTTTCAATACAAGTTTTGTCTGGAACTGACTTTACTATGTTTGCTAAAGCAGTCTTTTTCCTAGATTTTTCTTTTTCCTTGGTTTTCATCCTGCTAATTAGTTTAAACGAAATTCTCCTCACTCCAGCTTTCCTAGCAGGTTGTCAGCTGAGGCTGAAAATTCAACTTTTAGAAGTATCTACTGTTTCTGTTCACAGGCCCAGTAATTAAACCTTGTATTCTAGGCCCTGAAAAATATTTGCTGTTTTCCAGACATTCCTTTTTGTCCTCAAATAAAAGACAAATGGCTATTGAGAGAATTAAGTTATATTGAGCAACAAAATAAATACTGCCGTTCTCTGACTCCTAAACCCTCTTCCCCCAAAGATAGAAGTTTAAAGCTTAGGTCAGCACATTACTGTATCTTGCTGTACTTTGGAAAATTTATTTTTGTGTCATCACAATGCCTTTTATGTTCTAAACTTTTTTTTTTTTTTTTTTTAATATAAAGAAAAGAGCCTTCCTTTTTCTAAGTGAACATGCCTGGCTCTATGTAATTTATTTTGGCTTTATGTATGTCTAGAAAGTAGATGAAAGGCTTATTTTGTTTTCAATTATCATGGTACACAGGTATTGATCTCAAGGAAGAATTGAGCAAAAATTGGATCTGTTGTAAGAATGGCTTTAAATACAAAATGATTGTCAATGGAAATCATTTAAAATTTGTTGTTTGTTCTGATTTGAAATGGCAAGTAATATTACTCATCCATTCCCACTTAATTTAAATGACAGTAGCTTTTCTTTTTATAGTCAACTTTTGTTTTCTTAAAATTTCTATTTACTTATTTTAATTTTTTTATGGTACTGGGAGTTGAATATAGGGATATTCTACCACTGAGCAACATCCCCACACCTTTTTTATTTTATCTTGAGACAGGGTCTCACTAAGTTGCAAAGGCTGACCTTGAACTTTGACTAAGATATGTTTTTTATATTTTTAGTATTCTTTAGGTTTTAGAAAGAGGATAGTACTTATTTTTAGAGTTTTATGAAGTTCATTGAAATACATGCTTCAAGTTTTTGTTTTTTAATAACATTTAAAATTTTTAAATAACATATGAGCACTCTCAAGGACACTTTTTATTGATCACTTTTTCTTTTTTCTGTTTGTGGGCCACACTCTTTCTTTACATATCTAGTAATGATTTTTTTTTTTTTTAACTAGGACTAGAAAAAAATACATTGTAGCAGCTCTCAGAATCTCTACCACCTGTGGGGTTATTGTACCTAGTGACAACAATTCTATAAAATTTGCCTTCACTTCTGTGGATAGCCACTGAAACCTACTCAGTGGTTTTTTGTTGTCTTTTTTTTAAGTGTTCTTTATACTATTGAACTTGGCTTATTAATGATCATCACTTGGTCAGCAATTTTTAATGGTCAAACAACTATTGGAAATTTTCTGTGAACACTGTGAGCCGGTAAACCTTCTACCTTTTTTTTTCTTTCTTTTTTTTGGCATGTGTCTTTATTTGTTCCCTCAGGAACATCTGTCATGTGGGGCTCTTCAAGGAAGAAAGGAGGGAGAAGAGAGTGACTTTCTTCAGATTTATGGCTTATTTCCGGAAGAAAAGGGTGGTAGAAGATAAAGATGGCCTTTTTATTTCTCCTGTTTTCTCAGTTTCCAGCATACTATATTTGGGCTAGTAATCCTTGCACTCCATGATGCTTATTTCTCAAATCCTAAAATGCTGCAGTTCTGGGTAGATTGTCCTGACCTCTATCAGCTATTCTCCACAGACCTCCATTTTTAATTTTCAGTTGATTTTTCTTTTCTTTTTTTTTTTTTGTGGCCACACTTGGATTCTTAGACAGCTGTATGCTCATACTCCTGATTACTTGTCACCAGTTGCTTTTGTTTTCATAATGCTTTACTTTTCACCAAATTCCAAATCAAATTGCCTTTTTCTAGTAGCACCAGTACCATCTGGAACTGGTAGGGGGAGAAGAAGTTGATGATTTGCGTCCAAAGTAATATACCACACACTGATTTTCTTATCATAATCCAGACATGTTTCTTGGATAAATAGTGCTTTTCAATTTGTTATTTGCCCTTTGGTTAATTTCCAGAGTTTTAAAATAGTTATGCTCATTTTTTTCCAGTTTTTCCTTTAGGGAAAGTATTTGTTGAACTCTCCACTCCATCATTCCTGAAATCTTGCTGTTTAATATTGGGAAATACTAAAATTATTTAGAGTGACATTAAAAAGAGTGTTGTGAAATTTTTTCATCTTGCTAGTTTCAATTTGTATTGTAAAAGCTAATTTTTAAAACCCTTCCTGGGTAAAATAAACATCAAGGAAATTAATTTTCAGTACAGATTCTTGCACACCTATTGCAATCAGAGATTGTGTGAGAGAGTAGCAGGCTTTTCTTCATGGATTGACTTCATCACGAGTAGTGGCCAATGATTTAAACACTCATGTATGCATGATGAAGCCTCTGTAAAAGTCCTCACCAAAGGAATTTGGAGAACTTCCTAGTTGATGAATTCATAGAAGGACATTGTAGGGATGCAAGAAAATTTCCCTTCTGGCCTATTCCTTCCAGTGGAATAAACGTAAGACAGATTAAATAGGAGAAAAGACATACAAATTTAATAATGGGCAAAGGAGGAAAATCACAAGGAAACGTCACAGGAGTGGTATTACCCACTAGTCCAACATGATTCAGAAGCTTATCTCCTTTTTCTGTAGGGCCAAGGAGAATGGGTAATATGGACAGTTTTTAGGGAGACAGTAAATACCTTCTTGGAGAATATGCAGTAGCTTGGGACAAAGTCTGTTGGGCCTACACAATAGGCAATACATTGTAAATTATTATCTGTGGGATCAAAATTGAGGACAATGGTGTGTGATAAAAGTCTGTCTAGGTGTGTTGACAGATTTTAATCCTTTTTCCTTTGATATAAGTTTAATCTTCTGTGGTTAATGGCATTTAAGAAAGAAGACTAAAGACAGTGTTCCGTTTCTGGCGAATAAGGTCAGATATTTAAGAACACTTTACAGAAAGTCTTTTTAGGCCCTTTGGGACAGTGAGAGTGGAAAAGAGAAGGGCAGAGGGATCTTGATTTTGAGGTACTTTAGATCAAATGGCTTTTCATGCCCCCTAAAAGTCTTATTTTGGGGATATCATCCTCTCAGCCACAACAAATACTAGGAGTATAGCATACCTAGAGAGGGAGATCATATCCTATGTATCTCTTCCTGAATTGTAATAAACTCATGAATGTAAGTAAATATTTACTGAGATTTTGAATAATTCTAGCAAATTATAAAATATAAAACCTGAGGAGGAGCTCTGAGAATCTCCATTTTATACCCAGTTAGTTAGAAGTACAGTTCACACTGGGACTTGTGATTAGTGCTGAAGTGGGGGAGAGGGATACAGTCTTGTGGCACTGAGCCTGTAAATTGTGGAATCTGAACTAACTCCAGGTAGTCAGAATTGAATTGACTTGTTGAACACCCAGTTGTTGTCCAGAGAGTTGTAGGATTGCTTATCATGAAAGAAAAACACACATATTTGGTATAGCTGTATTATGTGAGTAGAGTTTGTATTTTAAATGCAAGCCTAAATTTTGGGGAGTCTAAAATTGAAGGTGTGTACATCTCTCTCAGTATCTAAATTTTATGTAAGAGAGATGGGTTGTTTTAATATAAATAATAGTTGCTATTCATTTCCTCAAAAGCAAAATGAAAATTCTTACCTTTGTGGAGCTTACATTCGACTGTTCTAGATTTTATTTTGAGTATTTATTACATGTGACAGTATTTTTAAAGCATTTTACAAATATCAATTCACATAATACTCTTCATTATCCTGAGAGATATACTATCATGTTTTATAGGTGAAGAATGTGAGGAAAAGAAATGTGAACTAATTTGATTAAGGTCACAAAGTTCAAAGAGGTTCAAAATTGATACTTAAACACTTGGCTGGCTGGCTTCAGAAGTCATTACACAGATAATTTCATGTTATCAAGTAAACTCAAATGCATATAGCATTCAGTTAGCTTAAATAAATGTTGGAATAGAGTAGAAAAACCTTAAATAGTAAGAATTATGATAAACATTAATACCCAGCTATAGTGGATTATTGCCATGCAAACCTTGTATTCTCAATTTAAATTTTTTTTTATTTCAAGAAAAGTTGGAAGTCTGAAATTTTATGGGAAATCTTCTTATCTTTAAACATTACAAAATACTTGAACTTTCAATAACTATATACAAATCAACTAAAACATATTCATGGGCTGGATGGCAAAGGATGCAATTTTGTATGGCCTGTTCACAACTTCATTATTATGATTCTAAGTGTCGTCTCAGTCTTAGACATTTATTGTACCTCAGATATGTATTTGAAACCTAGCTGCTTAGCTCATCCTTCAGATGCCTGTTTTTTTGCAAATGTTTTAGTTTTCATGTGGGATACTTTCTTCCACTAAGTTAATGAAACTAAATACCAGGAAATCATCCTTGGCACTCTATTCCCCTCTTTCCCTCTCTGCCCCATCCCATCCCTCCTCACTTTTATGTACATCACACGTACTTTATGGTCTTATGGTTTCAAGAATGCCCTTATCATATTTCGTACTCTTCTCCTTACCCCTCCTTTCCTGGTCTATCTTGCACATTAAACTATGGCCTATCTAAGGGTAAGGACCACATTTTAATCATCTTTGCATTCCTAACCTCTGGTGTAGTATCCAGGACACAACTCAGGAGTTTAGGATAAGGTATAGTTTATGTATTTATATCTCATGATTGTGGGACTAAGGTAATGTCTCTTAGTAATAATGGGGCATTTTCCAAGAGCTGTATTTATGTAGCAAATTTGTTTTACTATTGCTTTAAATTGGTGAAATAAGAGTGTCTGAGTCAAAGGTGTTTAATTATATTGACAATCATCATCCACTGAGAAATGCAGACTGTACAGAATTTTACCATTTTATATGACTGCAGTTTTGCAAAACTATTTTAAGGTATTTGTGCCATAATTTGGAAAGTGTTTTCAGCACATTCCTAGAAATTCTTTCAGTGAAACTTAGTGAATATATGTCTGTGACAGATTTAGCTCTGATAAAAATCCTGTGCCTTTCTTTAGTATTAATTAAATTTCAGAATAAATTAAATGCCATGACAAACAAGTCATTACAATCTTATTTATTTATTTATGCATAAATACATACCAGGGATTGAACTCAGTAGTGTTTAACCAACTCTTTTTTAATTTTTAATTTTGAAACAGGGTCTTATTATGTTGCTTAGGTACTTGCTAAGTTACTGAGGCTGGCTTTGAACTCCTGAGCCTCCTGTCTCAGGCTCACAAGTCACTGGGATTACAGGCATGTGCCACTGTACCTGGCTGCAGTCTTATTTTAAAGGTGCTTTTTAAAACTCATAGCTTCCTAATGGCATAATCCTCCTGCTACCACTGGTTACCGGTTCTGCTTCTTTACATGTTGAAGTTTGAACATTAGAGAGTCAGGCCGAGGCAAGCATATAAAGCAAGGTTTAGTTAAAAAGGGATAACTTCTCCCCACAGGAGGGAGAAGAGGGCCATAGCTGGTATCCTGGTATCCCAAGAAGTACATGTGTTTTCCCTTTTTATACATCCTAGGTTTCCTTTGTTCTCCTGCTCTCTTCCCCTACTCTCTCTCCTTCCTGCATAGGTGACTAGGCCCAGGAGATGCTTGGTGGAATGGCCAAAAGGTAAAAAACAGATGGACAGGGGAAGGGCCCAGGTGGAGTGATTTGGGCAGGAAGGGGGAGTAATTAACAACTCTCTGTAGAGAGGGACAATCCCTGGGACAGGTTACCTAGGAATAGGTTGGAGCAGGGGCAGGTTATCTTGATAAGGTTGGAGGAAGGGCTCTGAAGGCATTAGCATTTCAATACCTCTCCAACTTCCTAGACCCAAATTGGCCTCCTTGATCCAACCTGACTCAATTTACCTATCTACACTGACTGCCTGTCTAATTCTGGCTTTACTTCCACCCCATTCATTAGCCCATTTCAGAAAATATGTTTTAACTCTGTTACTCTCTCCAAGAGAAATTTTTGTTCACCTCCCTGTATAACTAAATATATCATTTCACCAGACAATAACACCAAAGACCTATGTCAATACTTCTGATTTCTCAAAATATTTTATTATCTGGCCTAGTTTCCTTTTGTCCATCATATTCCTGTATTAATTCTTGGTCATTTCAGTAGCCACATACACAATTCTTCTAACACCCTTTGAGTTTTTTATTTCCTGTCCACCAGTGATACTGTTCCTCAACTTACATCAGCCATTAATTATATAATAATGTCCTAGACTTAGACAGTAATTGTCATCCTTATGTAACTTTAGTTCAAATAGTCTACTGTAGGGCTACTAGAGTGCTTGTTTAGCGTGAATGATGCCCTGAGTTCAATCCCCAGTAATGCAAAAGCAGTATTCTGCTATAGTCACCATCTCCTTTTACCAGTCACTTAAATTTACATTTCATGGTCAGTAATTATAGTCAACCCTTGATTATGTGCTTAATTCCATTGTCCTATTTTCGTTTTTCATACTCACCTCACAAAGCTTAAGCTGATCAAATTCAGTTCTGCATCAACTATTAGCTTGTATTATGTAGTGGAATATTGCTAGAGAAAAAAAGTACAGCCTTGCTAATTGGTCTCACATTAAATTCCTGACCAGTATCAACTACTACTAATAATACTTTTTTTTTTTTTGGTACAAGAATTGGACCCAGAGGTGCTTTACCACTGAGGTACACTGCCAGCCCTTTTGTGTTTTTCAGTCTAAAGCTAAACTCTCCACTGTATATTCCATTCTTTCACATCCACACAAAGACACTAACATTTTTGTCTTCTGCATTATCACTTTCCCACTCTGTTAGATTATTAGTTTGTAAAGAAAAACAAAGTGGTTTTTTTTTGGGGGGGGGGATTATTGGGAATTGAACTCAGGGGTACTCAACCACTGAGCCACTTCCCCAGCCCTTTTTTGTATTTTATTTAGAGACAGGACCTCACTGAGTTGGTTAGTGTCTCACTTTTGCTGAGGCTGGCTTTGAACTCATGATCCTCTTGCTTCAGCCTCCTGAGCCACTGGGATTACAGGCATGTGCCACGGCTCCAGTTTTGAGAATGGTGAATCAGTATATAAATGTAAATGTAACATCAGTTTTATAAGTATTTGAACATTGAGGAATGTGAAGAAGTGAGTTTTGAAATTTATCATGTCTCAGCACATTGGACCTAAATGCAGAATAAGAAACCAACTTCCCATGAGGTTTTAAGCAGAGTGAAAAGCAAAAATACATGGCATGATCTATTTTCTACTATACAATGCTACAGGAACCAAAAATATTTTAGGAAGTCTCTTTAATTCATAGGCTGAAATGATTTTTTGTGCCTCCCTCCTCATCCCTCAAAAATCAAAAAGTTTCCTTAATGGAAACTCAAACTATGTTTTTTCCCCCTTTACCTTATAATATTTTTATATTAACTTTTTATATTATTTTGTGTGATGTTATACAAAATATGTTGCAGAAGATATTCATGATCCTAGATAATTTTAAAATATATTTGTGACTGTTTTAAGTGGAAGTATGTTTTGTATACACGTAGGTACACATGCACACAGACACACACACACACACACACACACACACACAAATCCTTAGCAGAAAAGGCAGCTTGGTAAAATGCTTTGTAAAGTGCCTTACCAAGTATATAGACTGCTGCCTGCATGACTTTAAAGAATTCTATTTCTTCATCTGTGCTTGCCTAAACTATCTGCAACTGCAGAGGTAGTTTTCTAACTATGTTTTCTAGAAGTGTTTCAGGGGCAGGATTTAGATGGATATGGCTCATTGTTCAGTGGATGATACCATAGGCCTCCCATACTTGTACTTGATTTATAGCTGCTCAGTTTTTTATCTGTTTCAAGTATAACTTAATTTTTACTAGAAGGTTGTACTGCTTTTAATAAAAAGAAGATTTGCCAAATACCTATTTTACTGTCAAATAATTAGTCTTATTTTAGTTATTCTTTTGGTTTTTATTTTATCAATGGATACACAGATAAATATATTATATATTCTCATGCAAATTAGACCCCTTATTTTAATTATAAGGAGCTACTTTAAAAGCATATTGTCATTTTTATATTTTAAGGATTAGAATTCAGTAGAAGTAATTTAATCAGGAGATAAATGCAGTGAACGGTGAAGAGATTTATTTTTTGATTTAGAGCGTTTTAATTTTCTTTTGCTTTCTTATCTATATTGAGTAGTGAACAATGAATGTGCTTGTGTGGATTCAAATGTAGACTACTTTGGCCATGTCTGTCCCTGCCCTCACTTACAATGGTCTTAAACTATGAATTGGCCTAAGTTTGGTAGGTATATGGTCTCTCTGCCAGTAGGCAGTAAAGAGAGTGATAGTCAGTCTTGAAATTGCATACATTCATACAATATCAGAGCTTATAAAAAATTAGACTCCTGAAAAGTTCTTGTTTTATAGAGGTAAAGTTGGGTCCCAGGAAGGAAAAGTGACCATTTAGTGTCACATGTAGACCTAATTTCCTGCTGTCATCTCTGATAACATGCTTCTTGGACTGTCTCTGTCAGTAAGGCTAATCATATGGAGTTGTCTTGGAGCGTCTTTGAATGAGGGATTCTCTTAAGGATCTACATGGCCAAGATCCAGCACCAAAGACTCAAGAGTTGGATACTAGAATCTTTGTTCTCTTTTCATTCCATTTTAACCTCTTTTGGAAGCTTCTTTAATGTTATGAAAGGGCTGTAGGAAACATTCCCATTCATCCCTCCTGACACATGAGGACACAGTGCTGCTCCTCTCCAGAGGACTCAGCAACAAGGCTCCATCTTGGAAGCAGGAAGAGCAGCCCTCATTAGACACCAGTCCTGCTAGCAGCTTAATCTGGGACTTCCCAGCCACTAGAACCATGAGAAATAAACATCGTGTTTATGAATCTAAAAAAATAAGGTTTCTGTAATTGACAGTTAAAGAATTGTATATATTTGTTATGTACAGTATGTTATTTTAAAATGTGCATATACTATGAAATGACTATATTGAGCTAATTAACATATGCATTACTTCATGTAATTTTTTTGTGGTAAGAACACTTAAAATCTATTCTTACCAATTTTCCAGAATATAATGCTTTACCATTAATTGTAGTCTCCATGTTGTACAGTAGATTGCTTGAACTTATCCCTAACTAAAATTTTGTATCCTTTGACCAACATCTCCCTAATTCCTACCCATCCCAGCTTTGGTAACTACCATCCTCTCTACTTATGTGAGTTCAAGTCTTTTAGATTCAGTATATGATGGAGATCAAGTAGAATTTGCCTTAACATATATTCTTTTATGTTTATTCTCCATATCATCCATGTGATATGATTTTCTTCTTTCTGAAGGCTAACTAGTATTCCATAAATAGTACTTCATTGTGTATGTGTGTGTGTATGTATGTGTGTGTAAACATTTTCTTTATTCATTTGTTGCTGGACACTTAAGTTGCTTCCACATCCTATTGTCAATAATGTTTCACTGAATATAATAGTGCAGATGATTTCTTTGACATATTCATTTAATTTCTTTTGATTATATATCTAGTCAGTAGTGGGATTGCTGGATCATATCATAGATCTATTTTAAATAGTGTTGGGTAGTTCTGTTTAAATTGGTGCCATAGCTATTCTTCTACATGCAAAAGAATGAAATTAGACCCTTACCTCACACCATATAGAAAAATCAACACAAAAGAATTATGAAAGAGAAATGTAAGACCTGAAAATGTAATACTAATAGAAGAAAATGTAAAGGGAAGGCTCTCTGACATTTGTCTGGGCCATGATAATTTTGGATATGAACCCAAAAGCCCAAGCAACAAAAGTAAAAATATACAAATGAGATTATAGCAGACTAAAATATTTCTGTAAAACCAAGGCAGTAGTCAACAGAATAAAGAGACAACCTATGGAATGAAGAAAATACTTGGAAACCACGTATTTC
Source organism: Geosciurus inauris (assembly GCA_004024805.1). Lineage (NCBI taxonomy): Eukaryota > Metazoa > Chordata > Mammalia > Rodentia > Sciuridae > Geosciurus > Geosciurus inauris. The sequence continues at coordinate 123,848 of PVHX01003166.1, forward strand.
ATAAAGGTTAAAATCTAAAATATATAAGAAATTGAACTCAACATTAGGAAAAAATCCCAAGAGCCTGATTTAAAAACGGGCCAAGCATCTAAAAAGAAATTTCTCAAAAGAAAACATACAAATGGCTAACAGATATATGAAATTATGCTCAATATCAGTAATTGCCAGAGAAATGCAAATTGAAATATTACCTCACATCTGTCAAAATAACCCTTATACACAATATGAAAGATAGCATGTTTTGGAGAGAATGTGGAGAAAAGGAAACCCTAACATTGTTGGTGGGACTGTGAATTAGTTTAGCCATTATATTAAATGGTATGAAGGGTACTTAAAAAATTAAAAATAGATCATTCCTTGCATAAAAATATGCACTTATTCCTCTCATCAAAATATTTTTATTAAACTTTTTTCTCTAGATGTGACCTTTAATAGCAAAATGTTTAGACCATTTCTAGTTCCTGCTTTTCTGACACCTTTTCTTATAATCAGATTCTTGTTATTTATATTTTCTTCTTTCCTTCATAGCAAAAACTTGGTTACCAACAACCTCAATGTATGTACTTCTTTGTTTAGTCCTCAAATACAAAAGAAAATGGTTGCAGGATTGCTATATTAGGTACCTTGTACAAAAAAGCAAACTTACTTAGTAAATTTCAATACTAAATGTTTTCTTCTTAAGAACGAGAGCAAGACCAGACACAGTGGTGCACACCTTTAATCCCAACAGCTCAGGAGGCTGAGGCAGGAGGATCCCAATTTCAAAGCAAGCCTCAGCAACTAAGTGAGGCTCTGAGAAAATTATCGAGACCATGTCTTAAAATGAAAAATAAAAAGAGCTGGGACCGGGGCTCAGTATTTATGTATCCCTAGGTTATATCCCTGGTACCAAACAAAAAAACAAAACAGAAAGGAAGATGCCCCAATTGCCAAGTATTGGACATCCTAGTCATTGTAATAGGGAAAATAAAATTTAAAGGCCGTATCAGATAGAAAAAGATAAAACTGCAAACAACATACTCATGTACATAGAAGATCCTGTAAAATTCACAAAAGAAATTTACTAGAGTTAGTAATGAATTTAGCAAGGTCAAACATAGGTCAATCTATAAAAATCAGTTGTATTTTTGGATACCAGCAAGAAAATATAAATTTTAAACTTTTTAAAATACCATTTAAAATGTAAGGTACCCAGGATAAATTTGACAAAATCTATATGTCTTGTACACCAAAACTCCGAAACATTGCTAAATGAAGTTAAAGAAGACCTGAGTATATTGAGTGAAATGATTATTCATAGATTAGAATACTTTTTATTTTTCATCATGGTTTTTGTCCATTGAATGTAACCTCTATTAAAAGTACAGCAGAGCAGGTATAGGGGCCCATCACAGTGACTCTGGAAACTGAGGCAGGAGGATTGTAAGATGGGTGCCAGCCTCAGCAACTTGTGAGACCCTCAGCAACTTAACAAAACCCTATCTCACCTGTTGCAAAGTTAAAAAATGAAAAGGTTGAGGTTGTAGTTTGGTGGTAAAATGCCCCAGGGTTCAATCTCCAGCACCATCATCCCCACCAAAAAAGAGACAGAAAAAAAGTACCCAGAAAATAAAATGAAAAAAAGAAATCCATGGTGATGCACGCCTGTATTCCCAGCTACCCAGAAGGCTTAGTCAGGAAGATTGCTTGAGCCCAGGAATTTGAGATTAGTCTGGACAACATAAAAAGACCCCATCTCAAAATCAAAGCTGGATATGGTTATGAACACTTGTAATCCAAAGGATTTGGAAATCTGAGACAGGTAGATTGCAAGTTTGAAGCCACACTGGGCAAATTAGCAAGACCCTGTCTCAAAATAAGATATAAAAAGGCTGCATATACAGCTCAGTGGAAGAGCACCCTTGAGTTCAATCCCCAGTACTATAAAAAACAAAGACCAAAATGCAGATTACAGACAGAAAGTATTTGTAATACATTTATGTGGCAAAGTATTTGTATGTAGAATATATAAAGTACTTGTATCTATAATAATGTGACAGTCCTTTAAATGGGCAGAAACTCAGATGCTTCAAAAAAGAACATATGAAAATTACCAATAAGCACATGCAAAGATGTGAATATCATTAGTCATTGGAAAAATGAAATTAATATTCCAGTGTGATACTGCTATCTCTCTCTTACAACAGCTAAAAATTAAAAGGGTGAAATTGCCTGTTTTTGATGAGAATGACTTGCTGATGGGAATATAATATGGTGCAAACACTTGAGAAATCAGTTTTTCATTTTCTTATACCCTTACCATAGGACCCTGCGGTTTCACTCCTATGTATTTATCCAGGGAAATAAAACCCCATTAAAAAGTCTTTTCATGAAGGTTTCATTTTATTTTCATTTGTATATATACATAACACATCCATATGTATACATTTCTTTATCCATTTATATATATGTGTGGGTGGGTGTGTACGTACACATGGGGTATATGTGTATACACATGTGTATATATAAATACCTTCACAGAGATATTTGCCTTTTCAATTAATGATATATCCTGAAAATGACTCCATATCAGTTCATAGGGATACTTCATTTTATTTTTCACAGCTACTTAGTACTACACTATGTAAGTATACTGTATTTTTTCAGCCAATCTGTGTTGTATGCGCTTTTAGGTAGTTTCTAGTACTTTGATATTTATAACATTTAGTATTTAGATGTTTATTAAGTGATGTTTCATATCTTCACCTTTCGTTCAGTTTTTAAAAAATTAAATACTGAAATTCCAGACATACTTCAATCTGTTTCTGAATTTTCTGTTATATTGTGCTGGCTTATTCATATGCCAGTGCTACACTCATTTAGTCACACAGACTTTATAGTACATTTTAATAATCTAGATAGGAGTAGTCCCCCTCCTTTGTTCTTCTCATTCAAAGTTTTTCTCACTATTGTTACAAGTTTATTTTTCGGGCACATACCCACTAACCAATAAATATTTGGGTATTTACTACAAAATTTCAGGACTACTCTCTTGTGTAGCTCATAAATTGAGAAGGCAGATGCAAAATGCTGTCAGTGATGACAGCATTATAGACATAAGAATATAACGATTTAGACTACTTTAAATAATACGGTAGTTTATGTTTTAGATACTGACATTAGGTATGTTACTGAAAATTTATTTATTTAAAGTTAGATCATTAGGAAAAGAGACAGCTCTATTGCAGAACAGCTGGTGATTCCATTATTTAAAAAGGAAATTGAAAAAAACTAAATCAGAGCTGTGTTCATATGTATATATCCTACAATAATATAAATGCTCATTAATACAAATTAAAAGTTCATTGCTTTATTAAGTGTAACTACATGACTACCTCCCATAAACAAGGTATTTTGGGGTTACAATAGTGTTCTAAAAGAATTTAGGGGTCTTACTATGTTGATATTTTTGGTTTGAGGACACTGTGTTCCCCTAACAAAAAAAAATCAATTTCCTGAGTTATTAAGAAGGAAACAGTTTCATTTCTTATAACAGTGATTCCCAAAGTATGGTCCTCACAGATTGCTGAGAATCTCTTAGGATTCTCTAGGTGGTCTGCTAGCTGGTTTCTTGAAATTCTAGGGTTTACAGTATGACATTGTCTACAGGCTGTTTTATGGCATGGAGTAATAATTTACTTACAACATTTCTAAAGTATTTTTGCTGATGCCATTATTCCCAAGAAGAATGACAAGGCTTCTTTTCAATGGCATAATGAATATAAGTGGAATTGTTGGTTCATTCATTCATTTTTCCTCTCATGAAATAATCTACAGTATGAAATTGAAAACTGTGCCTTTAGAGAATTCAAGATATAGGTATAAGAAGTTCATCAATGGCAATTTCAAATATTAAACTAATTTTTAGACACAAATCTTAGTTTGCATGTTTTAAAATGATTCTTCTGTTGGTCAGAGATTAGGGGCTTGATTTTCAAACTGGAAGAAGTTCGACCCAGGAATCTAAGATCTAAGAACTTTAAATCTGAAATAATTCTTTCAGGTGACAGCATAGGGATCACCTGCCTTGAAACACAACCAGCCTGGATTTATTCCTAACTCTATCTCCTAGTAACTGAGACCTTGGTCAAATTATTCTCCATCTCTGAATTATTTTTTTCATTTTTAAAATTTTTCATTTGTTCTTTTTAGATATACATGACAATAGAGTATATTTTGACATATTATGCTTACCTGGAATATAGTTTCCCATTCTTGTGGTAGCATATAATGTGGTGTTACACTGGTCTTGTATGCATATTTGAACATAGGATAGTTATGTCCAGTTCATTCTATTGTCTTTCCTATTCCCATTCGCCCTCCCTTCCTTTTATTCCCCTTTGTCTAATCCAAGGAATTTCTATCCCCGCCTCCATCCCCTTATTGTGTGTGAGCATCTGCATATCAGAGATCATTGGACTTTGGTTTTTTAGTATTGGCTTATTTCACTTAGCATAATAGTCTCAAGTTCCATCCATTTACTGGAAAATGCCATAATTTTATACTTCTTGAAGGCTGAGTAATATTTCCTTGTGTATATGTACCATAATTTCTTTATCCATTCATCTGTTGAACACCTAGGCTGGTTCCATAGTTTAGTGAATTGAGCTGCTATAAACATTGTTGTGGCCACATTGCTGTAGCATGTTGATTTTAAGCTCTTTGGGTATATCAAGGAGTGGGGTGGCTGGTTCAAATGGTGGTTCCATTCCAAACTTTCTGAGGAATCTCCATAGTGCTTTGCAGAGTACATGCACCAATTTGCAGCCCCACCAGCAATGTATGAATGTACCTTTTCCCTCAAATCCTCATCAACATTCATTGTTACTTGTATTAATAATTGCCATTCTGACTGGAGTCAGATGGAATTTCAGTGTAGTTTTAATTTGCATTTCTCTAATTGTTAGAGATGTTGAACATGTTTTCATATATTTGTTTACCAATTATATTTTTTCTTCTGTAAAGTGCCTATACAGTTCCTCTGCCCATTTATTGATTAGGTCATTTGGGTTTTCTTGGTGATAAGTTTGAGTTCTCTATATATCCTGAAGATTAATGTTCTATCTGAGGTAAAGGTGGCAAAGATTTTATCCCATTCTGTAGGCTCTTTCTTCACGTTCTTGATTGTTTCCTTTGCTGTGAAGAAGCTTTTTAGTTTGAATCCACCCTATTTGTTGATTCTTGGTTTTACTTCTTGTGCTTTAAGAGTCTTGTTGAGGAATTTGGTTCCTAATCCAACATGATGGAGATTTGGGCCTACTTTATCTTCTAGTAGGCACAGGATCTCCGATCTAATATCTAAGTCCTTGACCCACTTTCAGGTGAATTTTGTGGGGGGTGAGAGATAAGAGTTTAATTTCATTTTGCTACATGTGGATTTCCAGTTTTCTCAACACCATTAGTTGAAGGCCTATCTTTTCTTAAATGTATATTTATGATGACTTTGTCTAGTATGAAATAACTGTACTGATATGGGTTTGTCTCTGTGTCTGCTATTCTGTATCATTAGTCTTTATGTACATTTTCGTACCAATATCATGTTTTTTTTGGTTACTATAGCTCTATAGTATAATTTAAAGTCTGGTATTGTTTTGCTCCCTGCTTCACTCTTCTCACTAAGGATTGCTTTGAGTATCCTGGGCCTCTTATTTTTCCAAATGAATTTCATGACTGCTCTTTCTATTTCTATGAAGACTGTCATTGGAATTTTGATAGGAATTGCATTAAATCTCTACAGCATTTTTGGTAGTATGGCCATTTTGACAATAATTAATTCTTGCCTATCCAAGAACTTGAGATCTTTCCATCTTTGAAGGTCTTCTTCAATTTCTTTTTGAAACTATTCTTATCAGTAAATTATTAAAAAGATTTGTTAAATCATGTTTATATTTCTAATAGAGTACTTGACACATTCATTCATTCAGTAGTCAATTTGTATTGAATATCTACTTTAATCCTAGATGCTAGAAATGAATAATGGGATAGGACGTGATTTCTGACCTTAAGTTATTTGGAAGATGAGTGGTGGAGATCGAGAAGAAATTCTATGCTTCTGGCATAGTGCCACTGTTTATTTAGTAGTGGTCTGGACATTCTGAGAACCAGGAGTTAGGCAAAGTTTCTGAAAAGACTTATAGTGTGAAGTGAATTTTGGAGGTTGGATAGGTATGAACTAGGCAAAATTGGGGATATTATTCCAGCATGATGAGACAATAAATTCAAATTCATAGCAGCAGTGGGGAAATCATTTGGCCCATTACAGTGACCAGTACCTTGGCAGTGGAGTAGGAGATGGTACAGATTCAGAAAGGGGCTTAAGAAGTCAACGCGTGGACACTGCCATTGACATTGACTCTACTCCACGGCTTCAAGTTTTATATTAAAGGTATTATCATTTTAGATAATTTAGATGAGTGAAAAGGAAATGAAGCAGCTCAACTGGTATGAAAAAATTTAGCTCACTCTGTTACAAATTAAATACAGGATATTTATTCTTCACTCATACCTAAAACTAATAACTACGCTTATAATTTGCATATTTCTGATTTTTTCAGTTTTTAAAAAGCAATTGAATTATTTTTGAAAATTCTGAATTGTTTATAACCTCAGTGCAAAAACGTTACCTTCACATAAAGTAAAAGCTGAATTTCAGTGTCCAACTTGTCCTACCAATTATAAATTTGAAGTTGGTGAAACTGTATGACTGTGGTTTTATCAAATAGGGGCTATTACATGATTGTAATCTGGTGGTACTTATTTATGAATTTATCTCTCTCAGTTATTTTTTTCTTCCTTTTTTGGTATCTTCTTTGTAATCTGCCTTGGATTTTGGACTTCATTTGTTGTTAAAATGTAAGCCTTCCAGAAAAGTGTGCTCTTTATGTAATAATCCAAATAACCCAGTAAGACAGAAAAGATTCTTTCCACAGAAGTTGAATGTACTGTGTGCCACACTACTTTTAATATTTAGAAATGGAGAAGAGCACCATTTTGTAAAACCTTATTGTGAACAAAAAGTTGAGAAAAGGATAATTATTTAATGAAAATTAAGAATTATGCGTGTATAACTTAGCTATTAAGCTAGTTATAATTTAGCTAAAAGACAATTTTCCCGAATATGAGTATCAGCTCTATTCTAGGGATATAGTAAGTTGTCTAGGCACTTTCTGGGCATGTTCTAGGCTCTTTGCATATATTTACCACTATAGGGAGAGTTTGCACTGAATGCATTCTTAAGTAACTTTGACGGTTGTTGTGAATTTTTCTTTTTTAATTAAAAAAACAATTCACATCTTGTGTTCTATGCCCTTATGTTTCTGTGTACATTTTAATCTAAAATAGTCTTTTATTCATTCTCCAATAACATTGGCACCTCCTCAAGATATGCCACACATTTATTCTTTAGCTCCTCTTATTCTGATGTATAGGCTTGCCTACACACCTTTGTAGAAGCCTGTAGTCATCTTATAACCCTGAGGAGAAGGATTTGCTATTATTTCACATTCTCTGTTTTTTTTTTTTTTTTTGAGCAAGAAATGCTAATTACACTTATTTGATCATTTTTAAAGATGTATTTATTCTAATTAGATATACATGACAGCGGAATGCATTTCGATACATTGTATACAAATGCAACACAGCTTTCCATTTCTCTGGTTGTACACTATGTAGAGTCGCACCATATGTGCAGTCATACATGTACATAGGGCACTGATGTCCATTTCATTCCACCATCTTTCCTGCCCCTAAGGCCTCTCCTCTTTCCTCCTTCCCCTTTGACCAAAGTTCTTCCATTCTTCTGATGCCCTCTCCTGCATTATGGATCCACATTGACTTATCAGAGAGAACTTTTGGCCTTTTGTTTTTTGGGATTGGCTTAATTCACTTAGTGTGATGTTCTCCAACTCCACCCATTTACCTGCAAATGCCATAATTTTATTCTCTTTTAATGCTGAGTAATATTCAGTTGTGTATATATACCACAGTTTCTTTATCCATTCATCTATTGAAGGGCATCTAGGTTGGAGTTTAGCTGTTGTGAATTGAGCTGCTATAAACATTGGACTGGCTGTGTCACTGTAGTATGCTGTTTTTAAATCCTTTGGGTATAGACCGAGGATTGAGATAACTGGGTCAAATGGTGGTTGCATTCCACATATTCTAAGGAATCTCCATACTGCTTTCCAGATTGGTTGTACCAATTTTTTGATGGGATTTTTTGGATCCTCTAAGCACAGAATCATGTCATAAGCAAAAATGATAGTTTGATTTCATCTTTTCCTATTTGCATCCCTTTACTTTCTTTTGTCTAATTGCTCTGGCTAGATTTTTAAGGACTGTGTTGAATAGCAGTAGTGAAAGAGGGCATCTTGTCTTGTTCCTGTTTTTAGAAGGAATGCTTCTAATTTTTCTTTATTAAGTGTGATGTTGCCCTTCAGTTTAGCATAGATAGCTTTTACAATGTTGAGGCATGTTCCTACTATCCCTAATTTTTCTAGTGTTTTAAACATGAAAGGGTGCTGTATTTTGTCAAATGCTTTCTGTGTATCAATTGATATAATCATATGATTCTTATCTTTAAGTCTATTGATGTGATAGATTACGTTTATTGATTTCCGTATGTTGAACCAACCATGCATCCCTGGAATGGACCCCACTTGATCATGATGCACTATTTTTTAAATGTTTTTATATGCAATTTGCCAAAATTTTATTGAGAATTTTTACATCTGTGTTCATCAGGGATATTGGTCTGAAATTTTCTTTGTTTGATGTCTCTTTCTGGTTTTGGTATTAGGGTAATACTAGCCTCATAGAATGAGTTTGGAAGGAATCCCTCCTTTTCTCTTTCATGAAATAATTTGAGAAATATTGGTATTAATTCTTTGTAGGTCTTGTAGAACTCGCTGAGAATTCGTCTGATCTTGGGCTTTTCTTGTTTGCTATGTTTTTGATGGCTTCTTCTATTTCCTTGTTTGAAATTGATCTGTGTACATTGTGTATGTCCTCCTGGTTCAGTTTGGGTAGGTCATATGCCTCTAGAAATTTGTCGGTATCTTCAAGGTTTTCTATTTTACTGGAGTATAAGTTTTCAAAATATTTTCAAATTATCCTCTTTATTTCAATAGTGTCTGTCATGATATTTCCTTTTTCATCTCGAATTTTAGTAATTTGAGTTTTCTCTCTTCTTTTCGTTAGAGTGGCTAAGGGTTTGTCAATATTATTTATTTTTTTGAGAACCAGCTTGAACCAACAATTCAATACTTTGAATTGTTTCTTTTGTTTCAGTTTCATTGATTTCAGCCCTGATTTTAATTATTTCCTGTCTTTTACTTTTGGTATTGTTTTGTTCCTCTTTTTCTAGGGCTTTGTGGTGTACCTTTTTCTAAGGCTTTGTATCAGGTGGTTTATTTGTTGACTTTTTCTTCTTTTAACGAATGAGCTTAATGCAGTGAACTTTCCTCTTAGCACTGCCTTCATAGTGTCCCAGAGATTTTGTTAGTTGTATTGGAGTTCTCATTTACCTCTAAGAATTTTTTAATCTCTTCCCTGATGTCTTTTGTTATCTGTGCATCATTCAGTAGCATATTATTTAGTGTCCAGGTGTTGAAGTAGTTTCTATTTTTTATTTTATCATTTATTTCTAATTTCATTCCATTATGTTCTGATAGAATGCAGGGTAGTATCTCTATTTTTGTACTTGGTAAGACTTGCTTTGTGGTATAACATATAGTGTATTTTTAAGAAGGATCCATGTGCTGCTGAAAAAAAAAAGTGTATTTGTTCATTGATGGAAGGAATATTTTACATATGTTTGTTAAGTCTAAGTTATTGTTTTATTGAGTTCTGTAGTTTCTTTGTTTAGTTTTTGGAAGGTCTGTCTAGTGGTGAGACAGGTGTGTTAAAGTCACTCAGTATTATTGTATTGTGGTCTATTTCATTCTTGAAATTGAGAAGAGTTTGTTATAAGTGGATGATCCATTGTTTGGAGCATAGATATTTATGATTGTTATGTCTTATTGATGTATAATTCTCTTAAGCAGTATGAAATGACCTTCTTTATCCCTTCTGACTTAACTTTGGTTTGAAGTCCACTTTATCTGATATGAGGATAGAAACCCCTGCTTCTTTACGTAGTACATGTGAGTGATATGTTTTTCCTACTGTTTCCCCTTCAGTCTGTGGATGTCTTTTCCTTTGAAATGAGTCTCTTGAAAGCCACATATTTTAGGGTCCTTTTTCGTAATCCAGTCTGTCAGTCTGTGTCTTTTGCTGAGTTTAAGCCATTCACACTCAGGGTTATTATTGAAATATGATTTGTAACCCTAGTCATTTTGGTTTATTTTTGATTTTTAACTTGACTTGGTTTTTCCTTTGATTGGCTTTTCCTTTAGTGTAGTTCTTTACAAATTTTCATTGTTGGTTATCATTTCCTCCTCATGGAATATTTTGCTGAGAATGCTGTGTAGTGCAGGCTTTCTTGCTGTGAATTCTTTTAACTTTTGTTTATCATAAAAGGTTTTTATTTTGTCATCAAATCTGAAGCTTAATTTTGCTGGATATAAGATTCTTAGTTATTATTCATTTTCTTTTAGAGCTTGGTACATTTTGTTCAAGAATCTCCTAGCTTTGACGTTTTAGGTTTAAAAATCTGCTGAGAGCCAAATTGGTCTCCCCTTATATGTAATCTGATTCCTCTGTCTTGCAGCCTTTAAAATTCTATCCTTATTCTGTATTCTAAGCATTTTCATTATGATGTGCCTTGGTGTAGATCTGTTGAAATTTTGTATATTTGGTGTCCTGTAAGCCTCTTGTATTTGATTTTCCTATTCATTCTTCGTGTTTGGGAAATTTTCTGATATTATTTCATTGAAGACTTTGTGCATTCCTTTAGTTTGAAACTCTGTGCCTTCCTATATCCTGATAAATCTTAGATTTGGTCTTTTGATGCTATCCCACAATTCTTGGATGTTCTGTTCGTGGTTTGGCCAACTTTATTTTCAGGATTGTGTATTTTATCTTCATTATCTGAAGTTGTCTTCCAAGTGATCTAGTCTGTTGGTGATGCTTTCTATTGAGTTTTTTTTTTTTAATTTGTTTTACTTTTTCCTTCATTTCAAGAATTTCCAAGTTTTTTTCTTTCACAGTCTCTATCTCTTTCTTGAAGTAATCTTTTGCTTCCTGTATTTGCTCCCTTATCTCTTTGCTGGTGTAATCAATGGTTGTTTTTACTTGCTTCCTTATCTCTTTGTTGGAATGATCAATTTTTGCCTCTGTTTGCTCACTTAAGTCATTCTTTAATTTGCCGATCATTTTAATTGTGTACATTCTGATCTCTGACATTTCGTCAACTGCATTGTCAATGGGTTCTATCACTGTAATGTCATCATTTGTTTGGGTCACTTTTTTCCCTTGTTTTTTCATGTTGATTATGTGTTGTCTTTTCTCGCAGTGCACATCTCAGAATTTGCAGTTTCTACCCTATAATCTTGTAGTGACCCTGTAGATTCCCTGTACCTCACCTTGGTGTTTGCTTCCAGTCCCCAGCTGGTATCCCCAGATGGACGCTACTGCAACTGAAGATAGTAGCAGTGGAACTGGAGGTACCTCAAGATAGTAGTGGGAGTGGCCCAAGATGGATGCAACCACTTTCAGAGATGAGGTGAAAGAGTGGGACTTAGAGTGGTTTTAGGCTGCCTGTTCAAAATACAATGCTGTGGCCTGCTGTGTTGTGGCGGGCAGCTGCCTCCAGGACTTGTCTGTTGTCCCAAGATGGAGGTTACTACATGGGGAAGGCTATGGCAATGACTGCAGTGTCTCAAGATGGATGCAGGCCGGGGAGCAACAGTGCGGACCTTCACTCTGTGCAGTGGCGGTCCTGGGCCTTACCTGGGCCCGGGCTCCCGTTTGGGTCCTGGGAGGCCTATTATCTTACATTCTAACTGAAGAAACTGGAGTCCAGAAAGACAAAGTTATTGAGTCTGGAGAATATTCAGCTATTTCTTGTAGTGTACTATTGGTGAAAGACATTTAATTTTACTTGTTTTTCTGACTTGTGAGGAGAAATTGTTTGGATTATAAAAAAGTGAAAGATAAGGATAAAAGCGTGTTTTTTTCTTTGTATTTTCTACTCTTCCAGGAAATTTTCATTTTATAAGTAATTTTTCTTATTTGGAAAGTTGCCATTTACTATTCACTAATTTTGACTATTTGTAAACAAATGGCCAATTTTATCCTGCCTGAGTTGACTGCTGCTATTTTCTGTGTTCTTGTTTGTTTATTTATATTTCTTCTTAATGGTTATCATCTGTTTCTCACACAGTCTGAAGCTATTTCTATATAGTCCTTCCTCTAACTACCTGATGTACTAATCTGGAATATTTTGCTCCCCATCAAGGAGTTTCCTTTGAATGGCTAGAGCCTTATAGTCCTTTAGGTCTCAGTTCTTACTTAAAATATCATCTACTTCCAGAGGTATTTCTTAACCCCCTTTCTTATATGAGTGTCTTCCCATGCCTTAGGCTCTATTTCAGTGAACTGATTTTTCATTTATTTGGACTTGAAAATCTTGTATTTGTTTATTTATTCTCTATCATAATGAACTTATTTCAACATAGGGATCATGAACTTTTCCCCCCACTATAAGCACCCTACCTCCTGCCTCCCAATGGCTACTGTATAGTAGGTATCCAATAAATATTTAAATAAATGAAAACAGATTAAATGCAAAAGCTTGTTCTAATCTTGCTTCTATAGGACAAGAACCAAAATAACCACCAGTTCTCTGCTGAGATTTGTTTGCTAAAATTTTTAAACAGAAATAGATTACACATCATGGTATTGAGGCCTAATTTCTTGCCTGCACATATCAGGGAGGTAAAGATCTCTCTCAAGAAGTGAGAGAATTTAAATGTAATGAGTTTAAAGGCTTGTTACTTACTGTGGGTTTGTTTGGATTTTTTTTATTATTATCAACATTTTAAATGAAGAATACACAGTGAATTGTGGGGCTTCTCTGTCATTCAGCATGATTATTAGTAATCAGTATCATGTAGTTTATTATTTGAGATCAAATGAGAATATAGTAAAACCACAATGTTTAATGTGTTGGGCATCTACTTTGCATTCAAAAGGGTAAAAACACTGGAGAAAATAAATGTCGAAGTCTTTAGTGCTAGTGCACACCTTGTATGCCCATCTATCTGGGAGGATGAAGCAGGGAAATCTCAAGATTGAGACCAGTGTAGGAAACATAGAGAAACCCTATCAAAAATAAACTTTTTTTTTTTAAAGGCTCAGATGTAGCTTAGTTGTTGAGCACTTGCCTAGTATGTACAAGGCCCTAGGTTTTTCCCCTAGTGCTGGGGAAAAACAATCATATGCTCTTTTTCTCCCTCCCTCCCTTCCTTTCTTGCTCCCTTCCTCCTTTTTTAAATGTATCTTTTAAATTAGAGCTTTATAGTTATATATCACAGTTAAGTTTATCCCAACAAAATCATACATGCATGGAATTTGAATTCAGTTTACAATCCCCCCATTTTCCTTCTTCTTTCCTCCCATCTTCTCCCCTCTTCCCCATTCTTCTTCCTTTACTCTGCTAGACTTCCTTTCACTCATCTCTTTATTTATATTTGATTGGTTGTTTTTTACTTATATGTAAAGGTGAAATTCCCTGTGATATATTTATATATACACATAACATGATTTTATAAGGTTTTATTCCTCATTACCTTCCTCATTACCTCCCCTTTACCTTCCCTCCATTTTCTGCCTCTTGGTCTCCTTCTGCAGTACTGATCTTCCTTATATCTTTATAATAGCCTCTCTTTCCCTTGTCATGTTTATTTTACTGTTACTTCCACACATGAGATAAAACATTAGACCTTCAAGTGTCTGAATTTGACTTATTTCACTTAGCATTATGTTCTCCCTTTCCATCTGTTTACCAACAAATGCCATAATTTCATTCTTCTATAAGGCTAAGTAGAACTCCATTGTGTATATATACCACAATTTCTTAATCCATTCATGTATTGACAGGCATCTGGGTTGATTCCATAATTTATCTGTTGTGAATTGTGCTGCTGTAAACAACGAGGTGTTTATCGCTATAGTATGTGGATTTTAGTTTTTTGGGGAAAATATTAAGAAGTGGGATAGCTGGGTCATATGGTGGTTCCATCCATAGTATTTTGAGGAATTTCTGTATTGCTTTCCAGAATGGTTGTGCTAGACTGCAGTCCCATCAAAAGTGCACAAGTGTCCCATTTCCCCCACATCCTTGCCAACAGTTTTTTGTTTTTGTTTTTGTTTTTTGTATTTTTAATTATTGCCATGCTGACTGGAGTAGGATGAAATCTTAGCATATAGTTTTGATTTGCATTTCCATGAATACTAGAGATGTTGAATATTTTTTCATATATTTTTCCAACTATTTGCATTTTTTCTTTTTAGAAGTTTCTGCTTAGTTCTGTTGCCCACTTATTCATTGGGTTATTTGATTTTTTTGGTGTTAAGTTTTTTGAGTTCTTTATATATTCTGGATGTTAATGTCCTATCAGAGGGGTAGCTGGCAAAGATTTTCTCCCATTCTGTAGGCTCTCTTCATGCTTTCCCCGTTCAGTATCATGTTGGCTTTGGGTTTGTTGTATATAGCCCTTATGATTTTTAGGTAAGTTCTTTCTGTCTCCAGTTTCTTGATTGTTTTTATCATTAATAGGTGTTGACTTTGATGAAAAAATCTTTGCACCTCTTGTGATGACTGTGATTTTTTATCATTAATTCTATTTATGTGGTGAATTATTTTTATTGTTTACATATGTAAAACCATCCTTGCGTCCCTAGATTGAAAGCAGCATGGTCATGAGATGCAATCTTCTTAATTTGTTGTTGAATATGATTTGCTAATAGTTTTGTTGAGGATTATTTGCATCTACATTCATTAGGGTATTGGTCTGTAGTTTTCTTTCCTTGATGTGTTCTTATCTGGTTTTGGTATCAAGGTGAAAACAGCTTCCTACGCTGAATTTGGAAATGTCCCACTTCTTTCTGTTTTATGGTATAATATTAGGAGCATTAACACTAGTTTCTCTTAAAAGGTCTGGTAGAACAATGGAATAGTACTCAGCAGTAAAAGAGAATAAAATTATGGAATTTGCAGGTAAATGGATGGAGTTGGATAATATCATGGTAAGCAAAGTAAGCCAATCCCAAAAAAACAAAGGCCAAATGTTCCCTCTGATAAGTGGATGCTGATCCATAATGGGGGAGGAAGCAGGGGAAGAATGGAGGAACTTTGGTCAAAGGAGAAGGAAGAGGGAGGGGCCTTGGGGACAGGAAAGATGGTTGAATGAGGTAGACATCATTGCCCTAGCTTCATGTATGACTGCATATATGGTGTGATTCTACATCACCTACAACCAGAGAAATGAAAAATTGTACTCCATTTGTATACAATGAATCAAAGTGCATTCTGCTATTATGTATATCTAAGTAGAATAAATAAATTTTTAAAAAAAGGTCTGGTAGATTTCAGTTGAGAGTTCATCTGATTCTGGGCTTTTCTGTGTTGGAAGACTTTATTACTTCTTTGTCTCTCTGTTATCAGTCTGTTTAGGTTTTCTGTATCTTCTTGGTTAATGTAGGCAAGTTATATGTGTCTAGAAATATGTCCTTTTGATTTAAACTTTCTCTTAATTGAAGTATGTTTTCAAAATAGTCCCTAATGATCTTCTGGATTTCTGTGATGTCTGTGAAATTTCTCCATTTTCATTTCTATTAATTTGGGTTCTCCACCCCACCTCTATTTTTTAAGGTGCTTTTGCTAAGGATTCATTAATCTTGTTTATTCTCTCAAAGAACCAACTTTAATAAATCCTTTGTATTTTATTCTTTTTTAATTTTCTACTTCATTGACTTTGGCTCTGATCTGAATTATTTCTTCCCTTCTACTGGTTTTGTAGTTGCTTTGTTCTTGTTTTTCTAGGGCCACAAGGTGCATCATTTGGCCATTTATTTGGGATCTTTCTGATTTTCATGGCTATAAAATTTCCCTATTCATTATCATGGTGGCTTCAGAGTGCTCCAGAGGTTCTGCTTTATTATATAACTACTCTTGCTTGATTCTGTGAATTTTTAAAATTTCTCCCCTGATTACTTCTGTCACCCTTTATTATTCAAGTGTATTGTTCAATCTTCATGTATTTATATAGAGGTTGTATGTGTATGTTTTCTAATTTCTTTTCATTATAATCTGATAACATGCAAGGAACTATACTGATTTTTTTTTTTTTTTAACTTAAGAGTTTCTTTTTGTCCTAAACTATGGTCTGCTGTTTTGGAGAAGGTTCCTTGAGTAGCTGAAAAGAACATGCATTTAGTTCTTCTTAGATGAAATATTCTATAGGTATCTGTTAAGTCCATTTTATTTACATTATTTTATAGGTATGAAAAGTCTTGACTGAGTTTATGTCTGGATGACCTATCTGTTGTTGAAAGGTGTGTTGAAATTACCCTTATCTGAGTTTTTAAGTTTAGTATCTGTTTTATACAATTAGATCCACCAACATTTGGGACATAAATATTTACCATTATGCTGTTTTCTCATTAGATTGTTCTTTTTACCAGTATGATGAATTTTAGTTTAAAGTCTGCTTTGTCTGATATGGTAGTAGCTACTTCTGCTTATTTTGGGGCTCCATTTGCGTGGTATATCAATTTCCATTCCTTCACTTTCAGCCTAAGTCTGTCTTTGCATGTAAGGTAAGTTTCTTGCAAACAATATATAGTTGAGTCTTATTTTTTACTCCTGCCTATGTCTTTTAATTGGGAAGTTGAGACCATTTAAATTCATTCTTATTATAGAGAGATGTGTATTAATTACTGCCATGTTGATGTATTTCTTATGTTTAATTTGGTCCTGTTTCTCATTTGCTTTGGTGTTTTTCAAATAGATGTCTTTTACAATCACTGGAGTTTTGGATTTCCTCTATGTATAGTTTTTCTTCAAGTATTTTCTATAGTGCCATCTTAGTAGTCAGGAATTCTTTTAGTTTCTGTGTATATTAGAATGCTTTTATTTCTTATTCAATTCTGAAGGATAACTTTGCTCCACATAACAATCTTGGTTTACAGTTATTTTCTTTCAGGACTTGAACACAAGCCCTCCTGGATTTTAGAGTTTGTGTTAAGAAATCACAAGTAATTGTGATTGGCATGCCTCTAAATGTGGCCTGGTGTTTTTCTCTTGAGGCTTTTACAATTCTGCCCTTGTTTTTTATGTTAGACATTTACATTTCATGTGTTATTAAGAAATTCTTTCTTGATCTTATTTGATACTCTGAATGTATCCTATAACTGGATGTCTATCTCATTTTGTGTTTGAAAAACTTCTGTTATTTCTCTAAAGAGATCATCCTCATCATTAGCCTGCATCTCACAAGCTTTTTCCATTCCAGTGTTTCTTAGATTTTTACCTTTTAATGTTGTCCCAGAGTATTTTTATATTCTGATCATGATTACTCATTTTCTTTTCTTTGATAACTGAATGTTCAAGACTAGCCACTTTGTCTTCCAGTTCTGAGATGCTGTCTTCTGCATGATCTACTCTAGTAGAGTTTTGATTGGACATTTTTTAGAAATTTATTGTGTCCTTCTTTTCAATTTTCTGTTGATTTCTTTGTCAAAATCTTTATCCTTATTGAATTTGTCATTCGTATCTTGTGCTCACTTCCTTAATTCATTTGGTTTTCTTTGTTCTCTTAGAATTCATTGATCATTTCTATAATCATTCTTC
This sequence comes from Geosciurus inauris, assembly GCA_004024805.1. Taxonomy (NCBI): domain Eukaryota; kingdom Metazoa; phylum Chordata; class Mammalia; order Rodentia; family Sciuridae; genus Geosciurus; species Geosciurus inauris. The sequence continues at coordinate 141,681 of PVHX01003166.1, forward strand.
TGGAATCTTTATCTGATATTTCTTCCACTTCAGCATCTTTGGCGTCAGTTGGTAGCAAATTATGAACTTTAGGAGGCATCATGTTACCTTGTTTTTTTCATATTTCTTGTAATCCTGAGGTGGATTTTGTGCAGTTGTTAGGATGGATTTCTCTTCCACTTTTATGTGTGATCCTTTTTAGGGCACAGCTTTCTCTTGTCAAAATGTTCTGGGATATCAGGATGTGAGTTTTTCATTGTGTTTACACATGGGTTTTATAGTATAGTTTCACTGATAGTTCTTTGGTGCTGATTGGTATATTTTGATACAGCATATATTGTGTCAGAGCTGGATAGTCCCTCTTATAGGTCTAACTAGTTCAGATCCTCCTGGTACAGCAGACAGTAATTGTGTATAGCAAGGTTTTTAGGGTACACCTTCTACAATCACGCTTCTACACTAAACAGCTCTATTTATTCTAGAAGGGCATGGTCCGGATCTGGATTAAGAACCCTTGTAAGTGTCATGTCCAAAGTCTTTGTGTTAATTCTGTTTTTGTTGTAAAACTGAATGTCACGTATGAGACCTGAAGGTCCACCTTAGTGGGACCTTTCTTACATGGGGCCTTCTCACTGGTTTTAGGTTTTTGTCTCCCTAATCTTTGTATTAAACTTTCACTAAAGTTTGAGTATGGTTCAGTTGTGTGTAGAACAAGATGTACTATCTCTTCACTTGATTTTGGGTATAACTCAGCAGCAGAGCCTCTTCCCCTTGTCTGCTGTGTCTCTGTAGATTCCCAGTACCTTACAGAAAAGGCAGAAAGAAACAACAGTGGTAAATAATATATAGCATGAAAATGAATACCCTGTGTCTACTATGACATCTACAATACTAATTACTACAAAAATAGGAAGGACATGTTCAACGTTTGACAACTATAACACAAATAAATATCTGAACTAGATCTGACATTACATAGCAAGTGTCTACTACACCATTCACAGAACTGAGAACTGCAACAACATGAATGGTGGGGGCAAGAATTATATAAACCAAGTAATGAATGCTATTTTGATACTAATTTTATAAGGTTATATCAAGACATCTACCTGTTAATAAAACTAAATTATAAATTTTTGGTTTTCTGTTTATCCTGATATACAAATATGCATTGCATAGTTAAAATTAGCTCCATGTTCTCTTTTGGATGCCATTATTTTTGTTTAATTTTTTGTTTTGCTTTCTATCATATCGTTTTTTCCCCTGAGACCATGTAGCTTTTGTATTTTTCCAGGAGGCCAGCAAACATGCCACATTTGGCCCCGTGACTATTTTTGTAAATAGAGTTTTATTAGAGTACCACCATGCTTGGGTTTTTTGCGACTGATTTTATATTGTAACAGTAAATGCAACAAGTGTGGCCTGCAAAACTGACCATACCCCTGATTCCATTATATAATGGCAGTGGTTATGCCTGATCAGTATTCATTACCTTAGTGTCCTGATAAGAGTCTCACCAACTGCAAAATCATGGAGCCAGTTAAAAAAGTGAAAAGCTTTGTGTCTTCTTTCTATAAGAGATGTACTAATTCAGAATTTCTTGTGAATTTTAATCAAGCAAGAAAAAGATAAATCTTGATATTCTGATTTTTTTTTTTTTTTTTAGCTATGCTAGGTCATAGTTTTTGTGTTTTGTTTTAAGCTGATGGAAACGTATCTCAGAACAAAAGCTGAATTATTTAATATTATAGAAATACTCATAAATCAGTCCTAGCAAGCATTTAAAAAATTATTTTTATATCTTCGATTTTTTTCTGGACTGGGGATTAAACTCCAGGAGCACTACCACTGACCTACACCTCCAGCCCTATTTATTGCTTTTTGTTTAATTTGAAAATATGGAGCACTTCACAGATTTGTGTGGCATCCTTGCTCGGAAGCCATGCTAATCTTCTCTGCATCAATCCAATTTTAGTATATGTGCTGCTGAATAGAGCACAAGCATTTTTTTTCTTTCCTTTAATTTTTATATTTTGCTGTTGATATGTTTTTTTTTAAAAAATTTCATACCTTTCTAAAGTAGGTTTGAAATGTTTGGATACTGCCCATCCACATATTAAAACATTTTTCTTTCCAAAGAAAGTAGTATATTCTTTTTAGCAATGTTGTGACTTGAATGCATCTTCCTGTTTCTTGACCCAGTGTGATTAAATAATAGATTCTATTTCATAACTTTTCAGAAGCAATTAAAAGGCAAGTATGTTTAAGCAGACTTGGATTTTTTTTTTCCCATGCTCTTCTAAAGTTTAAATGAGATCCATTCTGCCCTAAGGAAAAGTGAAACAGCCCTTTCAAATCAGTGACCTTGGGGAATGAATGTTAGTTTTTAAATGTGCTTTAAAGAATAGTAACATAATTTGGAGACTAAATACCACCATATCTATATTTTCTTTTTGGACTTCTAGCCAGGGATAAGAATGTCTCCTTTGCCCTTGTATACACATTGTATAAGAAGAAATCTTTATTCTTTTCAGATAGTTAGGTATAGTTTGTCAAATGCACTGATTTAAATTATTTTCTTTAAATAAAATATCCCTTTTATGCTTCATATATTCCCATCCATCTCTGGATTCTCCTGTTTGTCTACCTTGACATACAATCTCATCTTTCCTTTTTATTTTTTAAATCCTTTCTCTTCTTCCTTTGTCACCTCTTTTTACCATAGTTACTCTTACCCATGCTTCTAATACAGTTGTATCATAAATTTTATTTAGTTTGTTAGTCTTTTTTTTTTTAATATTTTTTTTTAGTTGTCAGTGGAGCTTTATTTTATTTATTTATATGTGGTGCTGAGAATCAAACCCAGGGCCTCACACATGGCTAGGCAAGCACTTGACCACTGACCCAAAACCCCAACGCTGTTAGTCATTTCTTGACTTTGAATTCATAATATGTGTTGAGTAATAAACCGTATTTCTTACTTATAATTTTTGTTTTTTAATTTTAGTTTGTTTTCCTCAATAATTATTTTATTCCTTTGTTTAGTTTTCTATGTATCTACCAATAATTCATATCCAGCTCTCAACAAGTGTGGACCTCGTATCAATATAAAGAAGTTATTTCTCACAACAACATCTGTTTTGGGAATATCTATCCCAGATCCTTCTGTCTGCGTATTTTAGAAGTTGCACATCCTGTGATCCACAGTCACATTGTGGGGACTTCCTTTTATTTCCCATTGGACCCCTCACATCCTACTCGATTTCCTACTAAAGAGTAAACCAGTAAAAGGGCATCCTTTTTCTTGGTTTTTTACCTTTTTTACTGAATGATATTTTCCATTAGCCTTGTAAAAAGAATCTGTGATTGGTGTATTTGTATATAATTTGCATGTCTTAAGTTACCTTACTCAATCTTGACAGAGTTTAGCGTATGAAAACTTTGGGGTTAGAAATGATTTCGCCTCAGGATTTTGAAGACCTGTCTTCATTATTTGCTAGTGTTTAGGGTTGTCGAGATGACATTCTAATTATTTAAAATTTACAAGTGACCTGTTTTCCCCTTATCTCTAAGTTCTTGGTATTTTGTTCTTGGAGTTTTGAAGTTTCTATGATATGTCTGAAATGTTATACATGACATACTCCCCTCCTCTACCATGAGAACTTCTCTGATCTCATCCCAACCACTCTCCCTTCTTTCAGTATGCTCTAGCCATGTTAGCTTCCCTTATTTCTTTCAGCATATTCAAGCACAGTCTTCCCTCAGGGCCTTTGCACCTGGTCTTCCCCCTGTATAGAATGTTCTCCTAGATATCTGTGTGACTCACCCTTTTATTTCCTTCCTGTTTCTGCTCAGATGTTACTTTAATAGTACTGTTCTTGATCATCTTGTATAAAATAACTCATAACATCCACCTCCAGCACACTTTATCCTTACTCAGTTCTTATTTTAGCATAGGAGTTATTATAACTGGTTAATTTATTATTTGTCTTTTGACCATCAAAATATAAACTCCATGACCTTATAAACATGTATGTATTTTGTTCAATGTTATAGCCCTACCCTTGAGAATTATTCCCAGTTCTCAATAAATACTCATGAATGGATAAGTGAATGTGACTTGGGATGGTATTTTTTTATCCAGCGTGTCTAGCATTTAGTAGGGTTGGTCTGGGATATTATATTTTCATTTCTGGAATTTTAAAAAATTGTTTCTTTAATCATTTTTCACCTTTTTTTTCTTTCTCTTCCAAAACTTCTGTTTTGAATGATGGACCTGTATCAATCTTCTAATTTTCTTTCTCAGGTTTACATTTTTTTTCTTAATAATATACTATATAGAAGGATTAAGTGCTCCAGAAAAGCAAATAAAAGTGCAAAGTGAGTTTTCTGACCATGGTTATTTGTGGATCTGTAATAAATATTTACCTTTACTGACCAATTGGCAATATCATGGAAGTAAATACAGTTTGGGGTAGTTTTTCACTTCTAGTTCATACTTACAATTGGGACAGTACTTTAATTCAACACATTAAACAAAATCCATGGGATAAATAATGATGGAGGTGGGGCACCAAAGTCTGTACATAAATGGCACTGAACTCAAGTTAGGTGGTAAAAATTCTTCCTCCCACTTCTATCCCTACCTAGTAAGGAAGGAGAAAGCTGGATTCTGATCAGAATGTGGGATAGTATTTTTTCATATTAATTCTGCATATCACCTTTTGGGCATAAAATGGCAAGGATACAACAAAAATTAGTATCTTTTGAGAATTTGATATCAAAAACTATGCCAGATACTTTGCATGTGCAATATAATATCTGTACCCAATCCTGAAATACAGGTACCATTAAATCCATGTTAAAATGGGGAAATTAGCCGGGCGCGGTGACTCAAGCATGTAATCCCAGCTCTTACGGAGGCTGAGACAGGAGAATCGTGAGTTCAAAGCCAGCCTCAGCAACGACAAGGCGCTAAGCAACTCAGTGAGACCCTGTCTCTACATAAAACAAAAAATAGGGCTGGGGATGTGGCTCAGTGGTCGAGTGCCCCTGAGTTCAATCCCCAGTACCAAAAAAAAGGGGGGGGGGGAATTGAAGGTAATTACCTAGTGCACGTGTCATACAACTAGTGTCAGATCAGATACACCAACTGAAAAAATTGAATTTCATAAATCTTAATAGCATACTATGACTTCTAAAAGAATGTCTTAAAGAATTTCTGTGTAGACCATATGAAAAGTTGTTTACCTAGTTTAAAAAACAAAGCATATTTGAACTGGAATATTTATGGAAATTTATCACAGAGTTTTAAATCTCCATAAAAACTGTTATTAAAGTGCTAATTTTACCTAAGATCTATAATGGTGAATGTTGATTAGGCTAATTATTTCACATATTTAGATATAGTCTATGTGAAGAAATGATTAAATATTAGAAAATTAGCTATCCACAAGCTGTGGAATTTGGTGGAAATAAGGAATAATTGTCTGACAGACTTGTTCACATCCTCTCATTTTAATGTTCTGACTTACTGTTCCCTTGTATGTAAAATGTTTATCTGCCAAAAAATAAAATCTAAAATACTAATATCACCTTACCTGTATTTTGCAAGGATTAGAAGTACTAATAATTTTTCACAAGTATGTGAATCAGTGAGACATTTTGTAGTGTATTCAACAAGTACTAGTTTATTCTTCTAATTATTGGGGCTACCATTTCTTTAATTAAGTTGTGGAATCCAGAATTACAGTTTTTATCACGGACCACATTGTTTACATGGAGAGTGCACTTTCTACTCATTTCTATTTTTTTTTTTTTTTTTAGTTTTTTTATTTAAATGCATTTCAAGTCATAGTACATAACCAGATCTCAGTTTTTCTATTTCTCTGGTTGCAAACCAGATAAAGTCACACCATTTGTGTCTTCATACATGCACCAGGGGTAGTAATGACCCTCTCAATCAACCATCTTTACTATACCCATTCCCCTTTCCTTCCTCCCACCTCCCCCTGCCACATCCAGAGTTCCTGTATTTCTCCTATGTTTCCTGTTCCCACTCCCCTTATGTATCCTCATCCACTAATCAGAGAGAACATTCAGCATTTGGTTTTTTGGGATTGGCTTACTTCACTAAGCATAATGTTCTCCCAATTCCATCCATTTGCCTGCAAATGCCATAATTTTATTCTCTTATTGCTGAATAATATTCCATTGTGTATATGTACCACAGTTTCTTTATCCATTCATCTATTGAAGGGCATCTGGCTTGCTTCCATAGTTTTGCAATTGTGAATTGTGCTGCTATAAACACTGAGGTGACTGCTGTATTGTAGTGTGCTGTTTTTAAATCTTTAGGGTATAAGCCAAGGAGTGGGATAGCTGGATCGAATGGTAGTTCCATTCCAAGTTTTTAAAGAAATCTCGAAACTGCTTTCCAGATTGGTTGCACCAATTTGCAGTCCAGCCAGCAATGTTTGAGTGTACCTTTTTCACCGCATCCTCGCCAGCACTTATTGTTGCTGGTATTTTGGATAGCTGCCATTCTGACTGGTGTGAGGTGAAATCTGAGGGTAGTTTTGATTTGCATTTCTCTAATAGCTAGATATGACGAACATTTCTTCATATATATATTTATTGATTGTATTTCTTCTTCTGAGAAGTTTCTATTCAGCTCCTTAGCCCATTTATTGATTGGGTTATTTGTTTTTTTGGTGTTAAGTTTTTTGAGCTCTTTATATATCCTGGAGATCAGTGCTCTATCTGATGTGCGTATGGCAAAAATTTGCTCCCAGAATGTAGGTTCTCTGTTCACCTCATTGATAGTTTCTCTTGCTGAGAAGAAGCTTTTTAAGGTTAAGTCCATCCCATTTATTGATTCTTGCTTTTATTTCTTGTGCTATAGGTGTCTTGTTAAGGAATTCGGGGCCTAATCCAATGTGATGGAGATTTGGACCTACTTTCTCCTCAATTAGACGCAGGGTCTCTGGTCTAATTCCTAAGTCTTTGATCCACTTTGAGTTGAGTTTTGTGCATGGTGAGAGATAGGGGTTAAGTTTCATTTTGCTGCAAATGCATTTCCAGTTTTCCCAGCACCATTTGTTGAAAAGGCTATCTTT
>PVHX01003167.1:0-34259 GCA_004024805.1 Geosciurus inauris
CACAGTGGTGCACGCCTGTAATCCCAGCACTTTGGGAGGCTGACACAGGAGGATATCATGAGTTCAAAACCAGCCTCAGCAACGGTGAGGCGCTAAGCAACTCAGTGAGATCCTGTCTCTAAATAAAATACAAAATAGGGCTGAAGATGTGGCTCAGTGGTTGAGTGCCCCTGAGTTCAATCCCCAGTATCAAAAAAAAAAAAAAAAAAAAAAAAAAAAGCAATGGACACCATGATTTTGTCTTGATGGTGGGTGGAATGAATGAGGATGACCAGGTAGAGACTGGAATGATGTGTGGGCCTGTTTGACAGGTTTTGAGTCTTCCACGCAGTCTGTAAGCAGTGCCTTACACAGTGCTGTAAACATAAGTGACGTAGGGAATGAATGAACAAAACTAGCTTAGGTTCCTTGAGCTCCCTGGATGGGGGAAAATGTCTCTGCTGCCAACCCACCCACATTTCCATCATACAAAAAGGGCAGGCTCCAGAGGGATGCTTGAGTGTGTGATGATCCCATGACGAGGAGCTCTACATACCGTCCACAATGGAAAACTGGGCATAAGTGACAAGGGGGAAGAGATAGGGTTTGGTGCCCAGTGGGAGCTGCAGTGAAGAGGAGGAGTTGTTGTCATGAGGGGCTGCAGGGAGGTGAAACTTAATGCAGACATGCTTCCCTGAAGCAAGGAAGGAGAAAGAAGTCATAGCTCCACCTTCCACTTTCCTGGTACACCACGTTCCTGCTGAAGCCTCGCCTTACTCAAACCAGGTGGAAGCCAGCCCTCAAAGCAGCCCATCCAGAGACTGGACAGGGCAGGAGGGTCAAGTGGAGAATATTTACCACACATATCAGACCATTTTCAGATTTTAACACGTTCTTGGTTTATTTTGAAGAAGATTGCTTACTGTGACTTAACTACATGTGACTTGTGTGACACATCTAGTAGGTTCAAAAGAGGGCAGAAATGGCTAGGATTTGGACCCCATATGAGAAAAATGATGGGACCAAGCTCAGGTTCAAAACTGGGACTGGGTCAGGGGTTTCTCTGAAAAGGAAGGGGAAAGCTGAAACATTATAATTGGCTTGTACCTTATATAAAGTTTAGTAACTTCTCCCCAAAATGTAAAAGCCAATACATTTTCATAACCAGAATCTGGACCACCCTTCCCCACTCCCACCCTAGCTCCATGTATGTGTTTTTTAAGACACCAACATCACAAGATGAAAGCTCCAAAACACCAATGTAAAACCTACTTGGGGACTGGGGTGGGGGAGGTCTTGTGAGTAAGGTGATCACCAAACTACTACCTAATCATAATTAAGTTAGAGGAGAGGAATTCCAGTGCAGATAACCCTTTAAACTATCATCCTGCAGTACATGAGGCAAACTAATGCTCAGAAAATCAGCCAAGTGCCTGAGCAATTGGGAGAGGAATTCACCCCAGGCAAAAAGAAAAGTTTGAAGCTATCTAAATATAACTTAAACTTATCAAGGAAATAAAAAAAGAAATATTATTAAGAAGAACAAGAAATCAGGCTTGGGGTGTGGCTTAGGGATAGAACACTTGTCTAGCATGTATAATGCCCTGGCTCTGATCTCCAGCACTTTACAAAACAAAACAAAATACCAAAATCAAGATGCAAAGGCAGGCAAGAGTGAAATAAAGAGTGTAGGAAAAATAAATTCTGGAAATAAAAGAGTCAATTTTAGACTGAATTAAGTCAACTAATTAGGAGAAGAATTAAGACAGAATTTAGCACAGAGAGAGAGATGAAAGTTATAAAAGGGCACTGAAGACACATATGCAAGATAGATTGAGATGCTTCAATCTAGGCCTAACCAGAGTGAATGAAGTAGAGAATGCTCTACAGAAGAGCAGAACAACAATATTGAAAAGAACAATGGTTGAAAATTTTCCAGCACTGATGAAAGATATGACTTTCCAGAGTTAGGAAGCATAATGATAAGAAGTCAAAGAAAAATGAATCCATATCTTAAAATATCACAAACTAACATAATAGTATATCATCAAAGATAAGAATTATAAAAGTTATCATGAAGATAAGATAGAATACCTACAAAGTAAAAATAATGAAAGTTAATTTGTACTTTTCATCAAAAAGAATAGATGCCAGGAGACAATGAAGTGATATCTTCTAAATGATGAAGGAAAATAACTGCCATAAAGAATTCTGTATCCAGCTGGGTGCGGCAGCTCACGCTTGTAACCCCAGCACTTAGGGAGGCTGAGACAGGAGAATCGCGAGTTCAAAGCCAGCCTCAGCAACAGCAAGGTGCTAAGCAACTCAGTGAGACCCTGTCTCTACATAAAACACAAAATAGGGCTGGGGATGTGGCTCAGTGGTCAAGTGCCCCTGAGTTCAACCAGTACCCAAAAAAAAAAAAAAAAAAATTCTGTACCCAGCTAAATTATCACTAATGATGGTTATTGTGATACTGTTGGAATAGTAAGGGGAGAGGCAAAACCTTTTTATCTCCAGGTATAAAACTCAGGAAGTTTACTATTTGTCCTAGTCTGTTTGTGCTGTTATAACAAAATACAGTATCATAGTCTGGATGGCTTGAACTACAGACATTTATTTCTCACACTTCTGGAGACTGGAAAGTCCAAGATCAAGATGCTAACTAATTTTGCACCTAGTGGGAGCCCTCTTCTTGGTTTGCAGGTGGCCATCTTCTTGTTGTGTCCCCACATTGTTGGAAAAGAGGTGGTGGTATGTGGTAGTGGCGGAGAACACAAGAAACACCAAGTCCTCTGGTTTCTTAAAAGAGTACTTATCCCACCATGAAGATCCCACCCTCATGACCCTATCCAAACTTAATTAATTCCTAAAGGCCCCACCTCCTAATACTATCACATTGGGACTTAGGTCTTCAACATCTGAATTTTGAGGGGTAGACAAATATTCAGCCATAACACTGTCCCTATATCCTCGATAAGTTTATAATAAAGTTCTTCCTAAAAATAAATATACATCCAGGATAAAGAAGTGAGATGAGACACTACAATGAACTCAAATTGTATAATGTATATTTTTAAAAGTTGGTAAATACTCATTGACAAATTTAATAACTTCTAGAAAATAAATAATAGCATTATGTTTATTTTATTTTTTAAAAATTTTTTAGTTATAGGGGCTGGGATTGTAGCTAAGTGGTAGAGTGCTTGTCTCGCATGCGTGGGGCACTGGGTTCGATCCTCAGCACCACATAAAAATAAATGAATAAAATAAAGATATTTGTGTCCATCTACAACTAAAAAAATTTTTAAAAAACAAAAAAAATTTTAGTTATAGATGGACGCAATACCTTTATTTTGCTTATTTAGCTTTTTTATGTGGTTCTGAGGATTGAACACAATGCCTCACACATGCTAGGCAAGTACTCTACCACTGAGCCACAACCCCAGCTCAGCAGCGTGTTTTTTAAAAGTTGAAGTTTTTAATAATGAAACAACATTAAAAATCATCTTTATTTTGTGTCTAATTGGAGCTACAATTTAGTTAGCCATTGTTTAATTTTTTTCATGGCAGCAATAACTTCTTAATGTCTAAACTCTATAGAATGAACATACTATTTTCATAACATTTAAAAATAAACTTTTTAGGGGCTGGGGTTATGGCGCAGTGGAAGCGTGCTTGCCTAGCACACGTGAGGCACTGGGTTTGATCCTCAGCACCACATAAAAATAAAATAAAGATATTCTGTCCACCTACAACTAAAAAATAAATATAAAAAATAAACTTTTTATTTTCGAGTACTTTTAGATTTACTGAAAAGTTGCATAACCCAGTTTCCTCCATTGTTAATATCTTACAATAATACATTTATTACAACTAAGGGACCCACATTTGTATACTATGATTAACTAAATGCCATAGGTTATTTGAATTTTATTAGGTCTTTCCTAGTCTTAATTTTTCTATTGCAGGATCCATCCAGGATACCACAGCACTTATAGTTCTCATGTGTCCCTGGCCTCCTTTGGTCTACAACTGTTTTTTGGATTTTCCTTTTTTTCTGATGACTTTGACAGTTTTGAGAAACACTGGTCAGGTATTTTGTAGACTGGTCCTCAGTGTTGGTTTGTCTGATGTTTTCCTCGTGGATACACTAGGGTTCTATGTTTTGGGAGATAGGCTCTAGGAAAGAACCCACTTCTAAGTTCTTTCAGATTGTTGCAGGATACACTTGCCTGCTGGTCTGGGTCTGGGGTCACATTTTCTTGCTGGCTGTCAGTGAGGCTGCTCTCAGCTCCTAGAAGCTGCAGCATTTCATGTCACATGGCTTTTATCATTTCCATCACATCTTTATCATGCTTCAAATTTCTCCAGCTTCCTTGTTTCAGACAGGTCAGGTCCATGGTTAATCTTAAGGTCAGTTGTCTTGGACCTTCAATACACTTGCAAAATCCCTTTACAGCAGCACCTAGATTAGTGTTTTATCGAATAACTAGGGAAAGGGTATGTGTACACCAGGGCCCAGAATTTGAGGAAGATCTTAGAATTCTGCCTATCATGGGCAGAGGAGGTGGGGGCACAGAAAGAGAAAGAGAAACAGAGGAACAGAAAATCATGGAGTAACATCATTTTGTTTGTATTTCTCCATTTGCTTTATCTGATCTCTACTTCCATATTTCTTTCTCTTTTCTCTTAGTTCTCCCCTAACTAACCAAAATGTTATGTGCATGGAGTTTTAGTAAAGCCAAACTATAAAATGGAAATACCTCTAAAATTATATAGTTTGGGGATTTTCTAAACTTTTTATGAACAGTGGATATTTCAATGTTCCCAATGAATGTGAATCTACTTAGAATCTGCTTTAAACTGTTCTATAGTCTTAAAAGGCAAATTAAAAAAAATTATGCAAGAATATATCCTCTTCTAAAATGTATTTTAAAAACATATATGTAAGATAGACTAATGCTAAACATATTTATACAGAGGTTTTTATTAAAAGATGACAATATTCCTTTTTAAAATGGTACAATCCACCTGGGGAGACCAAGAAGTAACACACACATGGTCATCTGATATGTTAATATTTGGTGCCATGAATACACAATGCTTGTCAATTCATTTTGGTGTGATATTAGGCAGCTGTCAGCCTGCTGTGAATCCTATAATCTCAGCACATAGTTATAATATTACCCAATGTTCAATATATACTAAACATTTATTTTCCTCAACTTTCCACATGTAATTATCTAAAAGAGGGACGTTTTTAAAATAGAAAGTCAATCTTGTGGCTCTGAACAAGCACAAAGTTGAACAATTCAGAATGAAGATGAATAATTGAATAATTTCAGCTAATAATTCCAGATCCTGAAAAACTGGAATGCAAGCTATCCAAGATGAAATAATTAATGATTTTTGGAGCAACCTATTGCAAGAGTACCCAAATATTGCAAAACATACAGTTTGTGTTCTTCTTCCCTTTGCTACAACACTCTCTGTGCTCCAACAAAAACAAAATAAATGAATAGACTTGATGTTGCCACTGATACGAAGTTCTGACTCAGTCCCATTGTTCCAAATGTTAATATGTGATAGAGATGTAAGATAGAGTTCACTAAATATCTATTCAGTATGTTGTGTTTAATAATAAAATATATAAACCAAAAGATGCTTTTTGTTCTTGATGTAATTCATTCTCAATAAAATAAAATTGAAGTTACGTTATTGTCAGTGATAGTGTATACTAAAAGCATATAAAGTATCAATGATAAAAATACAACTCAATACGAATTAAACAAAACCTTTGAACAGACTTTTCACAAAAGAAACTCTACACAGCAAATAAGCACATATGCAAAGCTGTTCAATATCACTAGCCATAAGGGAAATGCATAATAAAACCAAATGAGATACGACTATATGCCCATTAGAATGGCTAAAATTAAAAAGACTGACAACAGCAAGAGCTAGTGAGATGTGAAGAAACCAGTGTTCTCTTTAATTGCATAAAATAACAAAAATGTATTTTCCTACAGTTCTGGAGGGCAGAAGTTCAAATCAAGGTGTAGGCAGGGCCTTCCTCTCTGGAGGCTGTAGGGGAAAATCCTTCCTTGCTTCCTCCAGCTTTCAGTGGCTGTTGGGATTCCTTACTTCTGGCTGAGTTTCTCTCTGCTCCATCTTGACATTACCTCTCCTCCACGTGCTTGTGTCTACTCTCCCCCTTACTCTCTGTTATAAAAATATATATGATGTCATTTGGGGTTCACCCAGAAAAGCCAGGATAAGCTCTCCCTCTCAAGATTCTTAACAGTTACCCCTTTTGCCATGTAAGGAAATATTCACAGGTTCTAGGGATTAGGATGTAGACCTATTTTCAGTCACTGCACATCCCAAATGTCCATCTGCTGGTGAATGGTTAAACCACTTGTGATATATCCATACAGAAGACTACTCATTCACAAAAAGGAACTAAGTACTGATAAATGCAACAACATGGATACATTTGTAGCTCAGCGGTAGAGCGCTTGCCTCGCATGCGTGAGGCCCTGGGTTCGATCCTCAGCACCACATACAAAGCAATAAAATAAAGACATTGTGTTCATCTACAACTAAAAAATATTTAAAAAAAAAAAAGAGAGAAAGAAGCCTGATTCAAAAGGCTACAAATTCATTCCTTTATACAATATTCTGAGAAAAGCAACACTGTACAGATAGATACTTGATCAATGTTTGCCAAGGGCTAGAGATACAAGTAGATTGACTTCACCAGAGCACAGAGGAATTTTTGGTGATGACGGAAGATCACCTATTTTGATTACAGTGGTGGTTACATGACTGTATACATTTTAAAATTTATCAGCCTGAATATTTAAAATTGGTGAATTTTAGAGCTGGGCACAGTGGTACATTCCTGTAGTCTCAGCTACTTAGGAGGCTGAGGCAGGAGAATCCTTTAAGACCAGGAGTTTGAGACCAATAGGCAACATAGCAAGACTCCTCAAAACATAAAAAAAAAAGATGAATTTTATTTGATATAATGCATTATAGGCCCACTTCGAAACAAGCACAACAAATTTTAATAATTTTGTGCATTTGATCTGGGACCACTTTTTGATCTCTACTTTAATCCAAATTCATATGATTATGTGTTCCCAGTAATATGTCAATACGTTAAAATTTTTCATAGTTCTATGATTTAAAAAAGATTTGGAAAAACGCATGAAAAATCATCTTTAAATTTTTAATTTACTTTCTTCCCTTATTTTGTTTCTCCTCTTTAGAATATGTTACCAGTTACAATGAAGAGGCTAAAGTGAGAATTCCCTCCAAGACCACATTTGTCCAATTGACATGGTAGCTTTTTAAGTTTCTGGAATTTCCTCTGACTTCCCAGGCCCACAAAATTTGGTCCCTAAACATACTGCATCTCTGCCTAATTAGTTTCTGGCCTTTATCTCTCTCCATTTGGATTCATTGTCCATAATAAAACACCAAAAATTACCTTTCAAAAAAAATCAAATCTGATCATGTCAATTTTAGCCTTAAAATTACATTTTCCCCCAAAAGGTAAGTTATATGCTGTGCCAGTTAGAATTCTTAATTTCAAATTCTTAAGCCTGTCTTCTAGCCTTATCATCTGTCACCCTCCATAGAACACCCTCTTTGTCCTTGGCTTCTGAAACATCTCACAGTCTCAACACACTGTGCCTTTCAACTTCTGTGTTTTTGCTTCTTTTCTTTTTTTGTTTCCAACATGTCTTCCCTGACATTGCACCTATATGTCACTGGCTTAGGCCTTAGGCTAGACCCATCTTTGAACCAATCATTGTGGCAGGGAGATGAGATTCTTCTCATTATTGGTCTGTTCATTCCACCCTGACATTAGAATCACCACTCACTCACTCCAGAGATCCTGATTCAATAGGGGTAGGCATGCCTGAATGGCAGTGTGTGTGTGAGTGTGTGTGTGTGTGTGTGTGTGTATGTAAAGTTCTCAGGTGATTCTAATGTGTAGCCAGGTTTGTGAACCACTGACTTCCACCAATTCAACCCCAAGTGGCTGCCACTCACAGTGGAAGGGTTGGATAAATTGAGAAGCAACCAGAATGTCCTCTACCAGCACCATTACAGTTTAACCCCGTGTGCTCTGCCCACAGGATAAATGTCTTTTAAGGAGAATCACCCTGAATTCATTAATGTTTTACAACGAAATCGTATTTTATTAATTCTATGACTTGCATAAATTTGAAAAACACCACCACGGTTTTCTAGCCATTCCCTTTGGCTTGAACTATGGGTCATGCTTGGTGAACATACGAACTCAGGGGATGCCTTCCAACGGTTCTTTGGGCTTCTGCCCACTGGCTGGGAACCAGCTGCTGTCTTCCACAGCCTCTCGTAGAGATGATAAGCGACTGGACCATCATAGAGGATGGATGGCATACGGATGGCTCTGCTCTCTTGGGGTCTACGAAGATTACCTGTGTGTATGTGTGCATGCACACAGTGCGGCTGCCCTGAGTGCTAACATGAGGAAGGCAGCTCAGGAGCCTACCTACAGGGCACAGGTGGGGAGTGGCGGGCCAGGAGAGAACTGGGCACCATCATATCCACTTTTGTGGGCAGGGTTGGATCCCTTTAAACTAGATCTAAACTTGCCTCGCCTTGTGCTTGTGCATTTCGTTCTTTCTTTTCTTGCGGCCAGTGAACTGAGTCCAGATGCTTAAAAACAAACAACTCTAGAAAAGCCCATCCTCAGTACACCCCTGGGAGTCCACAGTCAGGTGGCTACCACGTGGCCGGGACTGGGGTGTGTCTACACAGCCCCTCCCAGGACCCCTTCGCAATGTCTCCCGATTCTTCTCACTTCTCGGTGCCATCTTCCCACCGGTGGAGGACACACTTGCTGGAGAGCTGGGAGAAGCCCTGGGCCTCCCCGTGGGAACGAGACAGGCAGCGATCGCTTTCCCCAGGGGCCTGGCGCGCCCCCTCCCTGGCCGCAGGGCGCGGAGCCGCGGCCTGTGATCACGTTCCAGGCAGCAGGCGGGCTCCCGCACCGGCCGCGGCGGAGGGCGGGCCCCTGTGATCTGCGTCCAGGTGGCGCGCGCGCCCAGCGTCCCGGGGCGCCCGTCTGTGATCGCGCGCCAAGCGCGGCCCCGCGCCCGCGCTTTTCCGCCCCCGTCGGCCAGCGACACCAAGCTCGGGGACAAAGGGGTCAGAGGAGCGCTTGGCTCAGGCCAAGGCTGTGGTCTGGTGAGTGCCCCCGAGACCTAGTACGCCCACCTGCACCCCACGATTCACCAGATCCAGCGGGGCGCCCCCACGACCTTCCCAGGAGCGATGCCTATTGCCCGCTTGCTTCTAGACGGAACTTGGATGAAGAGACAGCCTACAGCACCCAACGCGGACCTCGGGACTGCCTGGCTGTGCAGGCAAAAGGAGGAACGAACCTGTGCCCAGTTGGAGAGGAGGACCTCGCTGGCTTGGTATTTTAGTTCAACGTGAGGTGTTTGTCAAAGCAGGTGTGAATAGTTCAGCAAGAGAGAAACATTTCTCCATTAGATAGGTCCCTGAGCAATCTGAAAGCAAAGCCTCACATTAGCATAGGGTGTGCATAGTCACCTGTTCAAATAACTGGGGCAAATAGTGAAAAAAACGGTCTTGGAAAGAAGAAAAGAACTCAAAACCAGTGCAAATACTTGAACCCAACCCGGGTGAGTTGAAGGATTAAGCTTCATCGCAGTGGGGTGGGGTGGTATACCCCATTTGTAATAAGAACTTGCATGGGTTATTTTTAGCAGCCTATTTGATTCCATTAGATGATAAGATAGCAGCTTTCATAGCTTTGTCAAAATAAAAATATGGGGGGGGGGCTTAGTCTGCCTGAATCCAGCAGACATTCCTGTTTGAAAATCCTGATTTCAGGTCACGAGTAAACAGTTTTTCCCCCCATAAACAAATAGCCCAGCACTGTTGTGTGTTTAAGATTGTTGTTACTGCCCGCTTCCATTCCAAGGAAACAAAACCATGAATGATTTCATCAGCATTAATTCTTAATATTTTTGAAATGTTATTTTACATTTGTTTTGTGGCGTAAGAGAAGCGCGGGGGAGGGAGTGGGAAGGCAATGGAGAAAGGAGCCAAGAAAAGCTTGACTAGGGGAGAGTGGGTGGGAGATTAAAGGGCCATGAAGGTGGGAGAGGGCCAGGACCCAGCAGTGTGGGAACAGAGCACATTGGTGGCAATGGAGATACTGGCAAGAAGGGTCCAGAACCACCCTGAGACCAGAGACCAGAGCAAGTGATGTCTTTGCTGAGAACCCCCTTCTAGCCCTCCTTGGTCCCTATAGGGTGAAGTGTCTGAGAGCCAAGAGAACACACTGATGTAGCGCCCATTCTTTCTTGGTGCTGGCTAACAAAGTGGGTCCACAAGCCAGCATCAGCATCACCTGGGAGCTGGTTGGAAATGCAGGCTCTCAGCTCTGCCTCAAACCCCCAGCTTTTTTTTTTTTTTTTTAATTATTTTTAGTTGTAGATGGACACAATACCTTTATTTATTTATTTATTTTTTAGACTTTTTTTGGTTGTTGATTGACCTTTATTTATTCATTTATTTATAAATGAATAAATAAACCCTGTGCCTCATGCATGCTAGGCAAGCACTCTACCATTGAGCCACAACCCCAGCCCATGACCCCCAGCTTTTTAATAAGATCCTCAGGTGGATTATAGGTACATTATAGACCCAGTAGCAGTGACCACTCAGGGGAGAGAGGATCCAAGAATGACCACTTTAGAACATGTCACCCTCGCAAGGATGAAAGCACCTGAGAATACTGCCAGTGTGAGTAGCCCTGGGCCTGAGTGGGTCCTTCTGTGAGTTAGGGAGGAGAAGGCCAAACTTGCTTGTGCCATCTGGGATGTCTTTCCAGGTATGAGACAGCTCAGATTCTAAATCTGGATCACACCTTCCAGGTAGTTAACATGGGTTATTAAAGTGGGAGCCTAACACATACTGTATTCAATACTTCATTTTTTTTTGTAGCTTTACCTATTTAGACATGTGCTATGTGGGTCTCCAATCATGTACTTGCCCTGGGCCAGAAAATATTAGGGCTGGGCCCTGTAGGTCCTAGACACTTCCTACATTAAAAAGAGGGAACTCAGAAAGAATCAGCATAATGTAGCACTCTTAGCATGTAAATGCATAGTCTCTAATCAGTTGTCTAAAAGTCTAATCTGCATCTGAATTTTTTTTTTAATGTTGAGATGTGACAGTTGTTTGCTTGAAAGGAAGATTAACTTCAAGAACAAACAGAATTCAACTTGTTCAAGTAACACTCAGTATGAAAGCCATTCATTTTTTTCAACCGACACTGATTATTCTTCCATTATGGTCCAGACACCATGTTTAGCCAGGCTCTGATGAATGAGACCTGGCTGCCCTCAAAAATTCCCTTGACCACTTAAGCAGGTTAAACTTCTCTTTACAAAGCAGATCTGCTTCATCAAACTTCCTTCTCCCAAAAGTGATTAACTCTAAAGAAGTCAAATGCTTCAAGATCCTCCAACCAACTCTTACCTGGAGTGGACCTGAGGGATAATTTGGCTTCATAGGCAAGACAGGCAGGTGGATAGTGCTTAAATTTGTATATTTGACAGCACAAAGGAAAGGCAAATTCAATTGCTAATGTGTTAATCTTTTTTAGGATACTGGCTGTTTCCTTATTGTGATTTGATATTATGATGAAATCTGGTTGTTGAAATCTTCGCTGGTGAAGTTTCTGTCCTGTTTATCAAGGATGAGTTCTTCCCTTCCTGATGGATCAAAAACATCCACTCCCTAAAACCAGGTGTTGCATTCATTGCTGCTTCTGCTGGGGAGAAAGCACTTGCTAAACTCATGGTGAAGTATTGGTCACGTGGTATTTTACACCTTCATAAGAATTCAGTCTCGGGCTGGGATTGTAGCTCAGCGGTAGAGCGCTTGCCTTGCATGCGTGAGGCCCTGGGTTCGATCTTCAGCACCACATACAAAGCAATAGAATAGAGACATTGTGTCCATCTACAACTAAAACAAAATATTAAAAAAAAAAATTTTTTAAAAAAAAGAATTCAGTCTCTTATTTTTAAAAGAAATTCAAAAGCACAAGGTATTGACATGAACAAATGACCAATAATGGTTGCTCCAGCATTAGGGGGAAACATATTTTCCCCAATACTTCTTAAATCACAGTACATGGCAGCTATCTGGTCTACTGACTCAAAAACCCATGGAGAAGAAGAGGCTCTTGGCCCTGGTAAAATGGACACAGGGATGTCTATCAGGCAAGGCTGACCCTGATATAGAACTTGTTCTCAAAAAATGCCATCTTCGGGGCTGGAGTTGTGGCTCAGTGGTAGAGCTCTTGCCTCGCATGCATGGGGCACTGGGTTTGATTCTCAGCACCACATATAAATAAATGAAAAAAAAATGTCCATCAACAACTAAAAAAAAATTTAAAAAAATATTTTTAAAAAATGCCATCTTTATCAGTAGATTAGAACAAGTAGATCAGGAGAGAGGTGGGAAAGGGAAGGCACTGGGAAATGAGATGGATCAAACTGTTAGGTACATGTATAAATATGGTGTAATAAACCCACTATTATGTATAATTATAATGCACTACTTTAAAAATGCTATCTCCATTCCAATGACCAACAGCCAGGAAATCCATTAAGCTGGAGTCCTATTCTCATTAGGGGAAGAGGGAACAAACCTGAGAAAATAAAGGAATCAGCCCTTTCACTAAGATGGCACCAAAGTCGAGAAGTTCCTACCTCTCTCCAAGCCCAAGCTTTGAAATCTCTGAAGGCTAAGGAGGCAGTGTTGAAAGGTGTCCACAGCCATAGGAAAGGAGATCTCCATGTCACCCACCTTCTGGCAGTCCAAGACACTGCTATCCCAAGGCAACCCAAATATTCTCGGAAAAGCGCCCCCAGGAGAAACAGGCTTGACTACGATGCCATGTCAAATTCCCTCCATCACCAAGTCTGTCATGAAGAAGATAATGGCACACTCAGTGTGCATGGCTGATGTCAAGGCCAGCAAGCACCAGGTCAAACAGGCAGTGAAGAAGCTCTATGTCATGACATGGCCAAGGTCAGCACCCTAATCAGCACTGATGGAAAGAAATGTATGTTCAGCTAGCTCCTGATTATGATGTTTTGGATGTTGCCAACAAAATTAGGATTATCTAAACCTAGCCTAATTATAAATATACATTTCTTTACCAAAAAAAGAAGAAAAACAAAAAAAACAGAAGAGAGAACCAATAGCTAGAGATGGAAATGTTAATTACCCTGATTTTATCAGTACATGTTGTATCCATGGAAGGAATTGCCACACTGCACCCCATAAATACATACAACTAAAAAATAAAAAATACTTCATACAATAAATAAATAATCATCCCATAAAAAATCTACCTACAGACAGCTGTCCCATCCTCCCCCATGGCTGGCAGCCTGGAGACTGGGCTGGCTTGTTGATACAGTCCTCACTCCTCAGCACAGCTGCTTGAGAAAGACTTGAAAGTCCAAATTCCACCAAAATGAGTTATTGTTTCATGTTCCTAATCGTCATCTGCATTTCTGCCCCCACACATGTAGATCAGAAGCTCCAACATTATTACTAACTGGGGAAACACCACGTTTCTCAGGAAAATTTGCCTAACCATTTCTCTCTGCCTGATAACTGATTTTAGGTGCCTCCCCAAAAGACATGTGGCAACAAATCTGGGCCCATTGTGCAATTGAGCCATCGTTTCCACAATGACTAGATCTAATGTGGAGCAGACCATTCCTGTGGCCATTTGGAAGTTGAAAGGACACAAAGTAGGCTATGTTCACCAAGCACTCTGGTGGTCATATTTATGTATTTATAAAAAGGATTCCAAAATTTTAGAAATGAGTGAATATTTATCTCCCCTAAAAGTGTCACGCAAAAATCGGGGTTTTTTTTGTTTGTTTTTTGTATGCAGAGCGCTTTACTAAGCCCAGGGTTCATGTGCTCTGCCTTTTGAATGGGAACACAGTGATTTAGAACAGCAACACTACAAAGAATTCAAACTATGATATAAAACTTACGATGGCCATATAATTCAGTACTCAAGGGTTGTTTGAGGCATAAATGTTGTAGCTCTCTACAGACAGATGATATACTATTCTTAAATAAAGACCAACAAGTTTATCCTAACTGAAAGAGGCACTGTAACTTCTCTTTACATATTTTCCTGGACCTTATAATTAACCCATGCTTGTTGCAGAGAATTTGGAGAATTTAAAAAGCCTACAAAAATTAAAATCAGCAATGTTCATACTGCTCAGAAATAACAATTTTTAACATTTTGGTTGTTTAATTTCAGAATTTTAAGGATGAAAATGGGCTTTATGCATTTATCAAGAGATAATAAATGTAGGAGATAATGGTCAATGTTTACAAAATGTTAAATACTTAAAGGTAACTTTTGTCACTTAATGAGTATCTTAATTATTTTTGCAAAGATGCTTTTATTCACTGTTTAAAACCTGATTGCATGAGCATATCAATTTTTGACTCTTTGGAATTCAGCCTCTTTCCACTTTGGATATTATAGATAACATTGCAAAAATATCTCAATGTATATTTTCCGCCATTGGTTTTCATAGTTGTATCCTTACAGTAGAAGAGAATTTTTTTGAGCCAAAAAGTAGGAACAGTGTAAGGATCAAACTTTAGAAAGTTTGCATCATTCACACTTTAACCAGCATGTTTGATTGTGCTAATTTTTCTGAATTTTTCCCCAACAGCATTTTCTGTTTTAACCCTTGGAAATTGGACAGTTCCCTCATTTTACTGTATTTGCTAAGAAAGCAACAAAGACTGGAAATACAGTATTTAGCAAAAACAAAACTCAAATTTCAGTAGAACTCCAAAGTGACCAGAGATGTTAACCTCTGCTTTGTTGAAATAGACATCCATCCCTATTTCTCAATGTTGCCAAAGTGAACTTCCTTGGTTGTTGTTCCTATTGGACGTGAGGACTCCTAGAATCAGTATCTCTCTCCTGTTTGCTTGCATGCTGGCTTGGTCACTGCATTTAAAAGTAGCAAGACAACAGTGATGGTGCTTTCTTATAAAACCTACCAGCAGGAGCAGCAACTGGGTTTAAGAAAAGGGATGAAAAAGTTTATTTGCATATTAAGAAAGTTCATACTGGAATAAACTTGATTGGCACAACTCTAGGTAGAAAGAGTCATGTATCATGGGAAAACAGAGAAATTAGAATAAAATGGATTTGAACTGGGATCACCTGCATGGCTTTAGCTGAGCAGCAACTAGCAGTGCTTTGTGCTTAACTTTTGGCAGAGACGCAAGGCATGCACTCCTAACTCGGCTCTCTTACCACAGAATCGTCCAGGTGCCCTCTGTTAACAAAATTACTTTTCACACAGGTGAGATACAGTAGTATGCTTTTTCGAGGTATAGTAATGCCAAATGTGGAATCATTGATGAGCCAGATTTCTAGGACTGTATCATTCACCCGCTGTTGGAGCAAGTGGCCACGTGTGGATCTGCTTGCATCCTGGGTCTAGGTGCCGCACGGCTCTTGACTCCACATGCATATGCCACACAGGTATGCATATTTCTATGCTTTCGCCTTAAGCTAGATTTGGAGGGAGCTGTGCAAACCATACTCACAAAATTAAACTTGTCTGATGATTTCTGTAGAGGCATACAGTCGTCAACTCTCATTAATCTAGATGTGGCGTCTTCAGTGGTTGAGCTGTGGAAAATATTGTTTTAAACTTTATTTTGAAAGAAATTTTAAATCTATAGAAACTCCTATAGAGCCTTCATCTAGGTTCACTCATTTAACATTGTTTCCTACATTTGTTTTCTCTCTTGATAGTCTTTTGATTTAGAATCATGCATGTATATGTATATAAATAATGTTTGTACACTTGTGCTGAAACATTTGAGAGTAAATTACAGACATCATGGTTCTTCATCCCTAAATACATCTGTTTTAGTCAGCTTTTTTGCTGCTATGACTAAAGGACCCAACCAACACAATTGTAGGGGAAGAAAGGTTTATTCAGGGGCTCACGGTTTCAGAGGTCTCCATCTGTAGACAGCAGGCTCCAGTCCTCCGGGCTGAAGGTGAGGCTGAACATCATGGCCAGAATGTATGGCCGAGGGAAGCAGCTCACATGGTAATCAGAAAGCAGAGAGGGAGGTCTCCACTCTCCAGATACAAATATGTACCCCATAGCAAGGGCCCCAATGAACCACCTCCTCCAGCCACACCCCACCTGCCTCCAGTTACCACTCAGTTAATCCCATCAGGGATTAATTTACTGATTAGGTTAAGGCTATCACCCAGTCATTTCTCCTCCAACCCTTGCGTTGTCTCACACGTGAGCTTTTGGGGGACACCACACCTAAACCATACAACATCAATGTGTATTTCCTAAGAATAAAAATGTTTTCTTACATTGCATGATATAATTAATAAATCAGGAAATATTTATAAAACTCTATTATACATTTTTTTAATTAAAAATTTCTCCAATTGTCTCACTACTAGCCTTATTGTATTTTATTTTTAACAAATCCAGAATCACACAATGTATTTCATAATCTGAAACAGTTCCTCAACCTTTAATGGTCACTGACATTTTTAGAGTCCCGACCAGTTGTTTTGCAGAAATGTCTTCAGTTTGGATTAGTCTAATTGTTGATTTGATCCAGGTTGTGCTTTTGTGTGTGTGTGTGTGGGGGGGGTGGCAGCAGAAATATCACAGAAGTGACCTGTCATTGTCATTGCCTACCACAGCAAGAGATGAGTGTGTTAGTCCCATTATTGGTGATGTTAGTTCGGTCACTTGGTTAGGGTGGTGTCTGCCAGATTTTACAATCGGAAAGACATAATCCCCTTCTTATGGATATGGAAAGATACTTTCCATCTGTGCGTATGCACATTCCCTCCCAAATGCTCACTGTATTATTTAGCAACCAATGTTGAATTTTGTTGGAATTATTTATGACAGTGATGGCTTCAACAGGGTACCTTTTCATTCTTCTACATTTATTAGTTTGCATTCTATTGCAAAGAGACTTTCCCCTCCCATCAGGCTGTCCATCCTTCTGTCTGTCTTCTTACCTATCTACCTATGTCTGTGGCCTCTCTAGATATTATTAAAATCAGTATGGACTCATGGGTTATTTTTAATTCATTATTATGTTATAAACTGGAAAAGTTTTAAGATCTTTAATCCTGTCTGTTGTTCCTTTTTTACTTCAAATACTCCTTAGAGGTTTATTTTGGTTCATGTAATCTGCCAAATTTAATTTTAAAAATGTTTTTCACATAATGCCCTTCACAATTAATCATGATTAACTTTTGGACCAACAGGTTTTGCAATACCAGAGTCTTCCATCTATTTTGATGCATAATTGTGATTTGGTTAGTTTTAGGAAGATGGTTGCTGAAAGACAAATTTAGTCAGAACTTTCCAAAGTAAGCTTTCTGTACAATATTCTTAGTGCATCTCAGTCTTGATTTTGGCCTCTTTGAAAAGGCATATAATCCCACATACTGACCACTTAGGCAAGTGAGGGCTTGCAGCATAGATGGCGGTCTTGTAGGACCAGGAACTATCATTCCTTTTGTTAATGTTATTTTAAAGTTCTAAATTAAAATAAACATAGCTCTTGTGGTCTTCAATGTAATTGCTGGTTTAGTTTTTGAAAACATGAGGTTGTTTACTTTATAACTTCAGATCTAAAGAGAAAAAGCTGTTAATCATATTTTTAAAGGAAAATCAATGGCCTGAACATAAACCCCTTTTAAAAGGTACTTTCAACATCAATATCATGCTGTTGATTCAAGTATCTAATTGGTATACACATAGGCATAGTACCATAATAGTTTGTTAGACCTAAAAATTCCCTATTTAACATTGAGCAGCATTTTAACTTTTTAATGCTATTTAAAAATATTGCTACTGTCTTGAACACCTTGAAAGCCTATGTGGTCTAATTTTAAATGTAAAGATCATAGTATCATTTCCCCCTGATTTATAAAAATCTAGTGTTTATTGAGATCTAACCACATACCAAGTTGAGAAGTAGTGTTTCTCAACTATCTGGAGTTAAAAGAAACATTTTTTACTTATATTATTTTTTAATCTATTGCAAATGCATAATTCTACCATGCATGGCTAGCTAATGTGTAGTTGGGGCCACATGAGCCTCACAGTTCAAGTTCAACACTCAATCTGGTCTCTGGCCTGCTCAGCAAGAAAAGTTTGGAGTCGTGGTAATGTCAAAAGGCTATAAAAGTTTCTGAACATTTTCTTGAATGTCTTATACTTATTGTCAACTAGCTGTAAACTCTTCATGAATTGGCACTACTAACCCAAAGACCATGCTTTGAGTGGCAGGTGCTGTAAAGTACTTCTTATTTCATCCTTGCAAGTGCCTCTAAGAAAAATTACTATCCCAATATTATCCTAATATTACAGAGAAAAAAAATAAAAAGGATAGAGTGCTACCTGATTTCAAGGGCATATGGTTAGCAGGGACTAGAACTTAGATTCAGACCTAAGCAACCAGTGCACAGAGAAGCCAGTGTTTGGACGCAGGTGACCAGATCCAGGGCCTACATTCCTTGTCAAGTAAGAATAGTTCAGCTTGGGTCATCAGAGTTCAGCTTTGGTCATCATATACCTTCTATAGTTTACAGTAGGATGTGCAGTAGGATGTACTTTACCTTATCGACACACTCAAATTGATTCTGCTTTCATCTACACCTAGCTTTTTTAGCTCTCTTGGTGGAAATGGGAGCTTCCTCCTGTCACAGTCTGTGCCTGTGTCTCCAGGTTCCACCCTTCTTATTTTCCCTGTATGCTTCTGCTCCATCCATCATCCCAATCAAACAAATTGTACAAGGACCGAAAGAAGATCCATTTTACAGATGAAGCTGAGGTACGTAACTAAGGCTCCATGGCTGTGGGGTGACCATATCCCAGTTTGTCAAGGAGGGTCCCTGGCACCTTGTTAGGGGCAAGTGGCACTTCCCTTGCACTCTCAATTGTCCCCTTTGTACAGTAAATTCTTTGTCACCCTATGTTGCCAATGGCAGAGATAGAATTGACTATCTGTATGATAAGCTCCCAACCAGGGGTCTGTTATCCCAGGCTATTTGTTAAAATTCAGAATTATAAAGTCCACAGGGATTATTCTCATTCATTCAGCGAACATTTATTGTCACAACATGACAGAAATTGGAGAAGGTATAGGATAAAAAATGAAAAAGTGGTTCAAGTCCTCAGAAACTTGGTTTAATGAGGAAATATATCCACAAATACTTATATTTAGGATAGGCTACCTAACATAGGATCCAGTGCAAAATGAAAACACAGGGCCCTTTAAAAATTGAGACTTTCAACATGGCGTCAACAAGGTGTTCAGTCAAGTGCTGGGTCCTTCCAAGCAGGAGCCCTGAAGTGTGCTTAGGGCATTATGGAAATGTATAGGAGCTGCCCCGTCTGAAGACTGAGCCTAAGATAGCTTCCTGAAAGAGATGAAAATGTGCTAACCTTAGGGAATATAGGTTGGATATTTGCCCTGTGTAGAGTCATTTAATGTCAAGTGCCAAGGGTCTGCTACTGTGTATCCTAATAATTGGCCCAGATCCCCCTTCAAGAGCTGTTGCCCCAGCTGTAGGACGTGCTGCCAGTGGGCAACCTGTCAGCCTTCTGGCGGTAGCCGGTGTACAGTGACTGACCAAGGTGGAGGTATAAAGGCCTGGCCCTGGCACATGGCAGGATGACCCTTGTATACCATTTGAGCTCATAGCTTCTTGTGGGGTGGGCTAAGGTTGTCTGGGCAACATTCCAATTGTTTCTTCCTCCACCCAATCTTACTTCTTCCCTCTTGTTTATAAAAGTATTGTTCCCAAGGCCACACGATCCCAATAGCATCAGGAACACTAAACTTGATCATGTTCACCACAGTAGTGCATTCCAGGGAATCAAACTGCAAAGTGGACCAAAAAAGCTTCCAGGACTGAAGTAGGACTTTTATTTGAGAATCACTGGTTATATGCATACTCAACATTTATTTCTAAGTCCCCAAAGATAAAATGGTAGAAACAAGGACTGTATGAATGTGGTTACCCTCTGTGTTAAAAGCCAAATTCAATACAGATTAGCATACACATTAAAATGTATAAGCCACATTTTGTAGAAATTGAGTCATGAATTTATCAAAATTCTAGAGGAAACCTATTTCTATTTTTCAATCTGTATTTGAGGAATAATGTAACCCATAACTACTAATTATGGAGTAGGATGTAATTTACCTTATTGGCATACTCAAATTTCAATGAATGAACATTTGAAAATTAGATCACTGGTGAATAAACCCAGTTGGTAATAGATGTGGCTTTCAGGTTGGACTGTTACTTATTGAACTTTCCCAATTTTCTTCATTCCAGGTGAAAGATTTTTCTCTTTCCTCTTAAATTATAAGTTTGCCCTTAGTAGTTGTGGCACATTAGAGGAAGTACAAATTAGTTTTTTGATGTGGTCTCCAGAATGTCACAGTTTTCTAGGTAAAGATGTATCTTGAAGACATCCCCAACAGAATTGATTGTGGGAACTGACTTACACATTAAGTTCCTAAATTGAACACACTTCAGAGCACAAGATTCTGAACATTATTAATCTTTCAGAATTAGATTTGAAACAAATACTCAGATTTGAGAAGGGGGGCTTCTAACACTTCTACAAACATGGACATTCATTGGTTTACAAGTGACAAGTTAGTCAGCTGATAAATTAACTCACCAAATTGTCACAATGCTAAATAATAATCTAATTCACTGCCTCATTGAATTGAAAAGTTGTTTTTTGTTCTCAAGTTAAGACATCAATTATTTATGGTGTTAACAAAAGGATTTAGCATTACATTGACTTATATGTGTAATTCATTCCTACTAATGGAGAATAAAATAAAGACAGCAGGTGGAAACTTTTGGAGGTACATGTTTAGGACATCAGTTGTGAGGATGGCTTCACAGATACATGTATACTTATCTCCAAGATCAAGGTGTATACATTAAATATGTACAACTTTTTGTATGCCAGTTATATCTCAAGACATTTAAAAAATAACATCCCCAAACCCTCTTATTTTGTTTTTATTTTGTATCTATACTAAAATTGGAGAGGAAGTGAGATTTATTATGACTGGTTAGAGAAAATATAGGCCTTGATCTTTCATGTGCCAAGAACTTCAAACGCGTCACTTACTGTGGGCCACAAGACACCCCTAGAAGAGCCTCGTATTAAAATATAAACTCTAGAAATAATTTCCCAGATGCAGATGATTCAATTGTAGAAGACTGAAACACATTTTCCCCCCAATAGACTGAGGAACTGAATTTGGGATTCTAAAAGAAAAATAATAGAGAACAATTTTTTTTTTGTCAACTCAGTTGTAAAGCATGATATATAGAAGTGCAGAAAACATACGAAAAGCCTAGTAGATGCTGATCAGCCCCAAACATACACAAACTAAAATAAAAACACTAAGAACATTTTATGCACCCTAGAGGCCCCCCTCCATCTCTCCTAAATGCCAACACCTTCTATTTCCCAAAGTTAAGAATTGTTCAAACTTAGGGACTCATGTTGTTCATTGTTTAAATGGAACTTGTTTAAATGGAAGCATAAATATTCTTTTGTGTTAGATTTCTTTGGAGCAGTGTTATGTTTGTGAAATTCATCTGTTTGTGCATGCAGTTTAATTGCTTTCAATGCTGTATTCTGCTACCTCATTTTCCTTCTGCCATTGGTGAGCATTTCGGTTTATTTCCAGCCTGAGCTATGAGGAATTATGTGTAACAACACTCTTGAATACAACTCTTGGTGCGTGTGTGTATACACCTGGACAGTTAACAGAGTGTGTGCAGCTTGTGTAAATGCTGTAAACTTTTTTCTTTTTTTGGTACAGAGGACTGAACTCAGGGGTACTCGACCATCGAGCCACATCCCCAGCCCTATTTTGTGTTCTATGTAGGGACAGGGTCTCACTGAGTTGCTTAGCACCTCGCTGTTGCTGAGGCTGGCTTTGAATTCGCGATTCTCCTGTCTCACCCTCCCAAATTGCTCGGATTACAGGTGTGCATCACTGCGCCCAGGAACTTTTTTCTAAAATAGTTTTTCCAATAAAAAATATTCATACCCACAGCAGTGTGTGAGTGT
Organism: Geosciurus inauris; assembly: GCA_004024805.1. NCBI lineage: Eukaryota > Metazoa > Chordata > Mammalia > Rodentia > Sciuridae > Geosciurus > Geosciurus inauris. The sequence goes on from PVHX01003167.1 coordinate 22,272, forward strand.
TTTTATTGCTCCATGCATACTTGGTTGGCATTCTCAAACTTTTTAGCCATTCTAGTAGGTGTTTAGTGGTCTCTCAGTGTGGTGTTCATCTACATTTCCCTGGTAATCAACAAGAGTGAGCACTTTTCCAATTATTGGCCATTTGGATATTCTTTTTTGTGAAATGAATTTTTGATTCAAGTCTCTTGTCCATTTCTCTAACTGGACTTTGTGTCTTTCTTAAGGAGTTTTAGGAGCTAAGTGTGATGGCACTGTTTCTCAAATTTTAGACTGTATCATAATCACCCTTTGGGCTTGTTAAAACAGATTACTGGTCCCTACCACCTGGGTTTCCAATTGAGCAGATCTGGGTAAGGCACCAGAATCTGCATTTTTAACAAGTTTCCAGATGATGCTGCTGGCCCAGGAACCACTCTTGAGAACCCATATTCCGTTACGTTCTAAGTGTAGCAGCAACAGCTACAGCAAAAACCTTGACCATTTAATATTTGCTAGAGGTTGGGCACAAGCTAGTATTCTCCTGTAGGGAGGGGAGCAACTGGACTCCATCAACAGCCACTGTTTCAGTCTATCTGCAAACCACGTATCTTAGAATACTTTGTACATCTAAGTAGTCAAGAGGACCCACCGATAAAGGAAGATATTCTTTTGATCTCAGGAAAACTCTGGCTTTCATTAGCAAAGACATAAGTCAGTCAGTAATCCCTCTAAGAACAAAAACACAGATCTCTGAATGGAGGGCGAAACTGTCATTTATTTCAGTTGAGTTTTGTTTCATTAAAAATCCTATGCTGACATCAAAACAGAAATGAAATTGAAACATGTTTATATGACTGTGTAACCTCTGAAGACCAAATGAACACATATACATTTAAAACGTTTCTCATATTTAAACAGACATCATTGTCATTTCAGTCTCCTGAAACATGACTATTAGTAAACAACTCTGTGTGTAATTACTGTACTAAACATTAATCATAGACTTCTGAATATAAAGTCAGACAGCCTCTATGGCTCAATGTATTTTGGTGGTTTGCTGTGTGTGTGCTTTTTTTAATGTTTCATTCTACAAAACATTTGTTTCTGTTAATCAATCAAAAATCCTACTATATATAGGCATTTATCTATGTGTGTATATATATTTATACACACACACACATATTGACGTATGCAACCTGAGGGTGATGATACCCTATTAACCTGAACTCAACATATATAGCCACCACATCAAGAACTAGACTCATAGTTCAAATGAAGTACCACAGGTCCTAGAAGTATTGTGGTTTGTTGACTGACTATTCAGAAGGACCCAAAGAAACTGCTGTTAGTGGTCAGAAGGAAACTAATCTGCACAGGCTCATGAAAGCTTCTAGAAGCATCCTCAGAACATACTACATAATTACAGTCAATGTTTGCAACAATTTTCAGTTTTTCTCACCAAGTCAAGAGAGCCTATGCATGCAATTCTGAAAGGATTTTAAGAAAGGCTAAACCAGAAGGCTTCTAGTCAACAAGAGGGTTTACCTTCTGTAAACCAGAAATCCAAATAAGAATAATACTCCATAGGTTGGGAATTATCCTTGGAGGTTTGGCCTTTTCAGAAAGTATCACTATGCTGAGTCAGAAACGGCAAGGAAGTTCCATGTCTGAGTCAGGCAATCTGTAAGATGAGGGACATTCATATGTGTGTCCTTCATTATGGAAGCATCTATAAAGGCTCTCATCTTATGAAACCATTTTCTCTTTTAGAACATATAATAAAATATTGTCTTATACTTTAGTCACATATCTTTTTTTGGGGGAGGGGCAGACTCTCCCTACTACAATGTTACTTGAAGTACATTTCTTTGCTTTGTTTTTCCTGTTAGTTTTATCTGTACTATTCTAACCAGAGGCCTCTTGGGGAAAACAATGAATCCTAGTTAAGAGCAGTGAGACAAAATGGCAACTTCACACAGTCTTCAAGTAAGTAGAGTCCCTGATATCACTGGAGGCTAGTGTCTTTTTTTGGGGAACAAAGGAGGAAAACCAAAACAGAACAGAAACAACAAAACAAAACGACCCCTAAACCAACAACAACAAAAAACTCCTGTGATAACTATATTCTATTCCTTACAAAATGGGCTTTGGCTCTAGGGTCTGTTAAGGCACAAAACCTGGTAGACCTCTTTTATTGGTGGCCTGCACCTCTGATTTAGATTTTAAAAGAACAACTATAATATTTGAATGGAAATAGTAAACCATTTTGTTAAGACTTGAAATCAATAAATTGGGAGAAAATCCAAGTAAACTAACATCTTGTATGCGTAAGTATTTGTTGCTAGAGTTAAAAAAAAGTACAATGTAGTTTACACAGTGCAAAAACTATAGGAAAACGCCTTTGGAACTTATTGACACCTCGGTAGACTCATAGCGCTGTCTCAAAAATGGTTAAGGCTGAAGGCTGTCCATTGGAAGTGTTCATAACCACAGGGCCAGTGTGAGCAATATCGGGATAATTCCTTTTGAAGTATACCTATAAAAAAAAAATAACAAGCATAAAAGGAACATCTTTAAAAGTTTCAAAGTCCTCCTCTCTAAGGATTGCTGTTCTATGTCCACTTCTTCATGTGAAGCAAATCATGCCATTTACTGAGGCACAATTACAAACCAGGGATGTACATATTCTGCAGAGGAATTAGCCCCATATAACCCTTAGCTGGGCTGGGCTGAAAGCCAAACCACCTGTAGACCCACTTTAGTTCAGATCATTCTGATTCACAGATATGTTTTATCACTCCATTAAATTGATAAGCAAAATCATTTTACTGACTCAAAACCTGGAGATAAATTAAAAACAGGGTGACAAAGAGGCTGGGAAATCTAGCATCTGCACGAGGGTTTCTCATTTTCGCACATAAAATGAGCACAATAGATTTGGATGTTAATATCAGGTTGTAATCCCTATATTTTATAAACTCTGACTGACAAGCATTGAAAGTCTGGCTTCCGTGTATGAAATATCCCGGCGTTTAATTTGTGCAGCAGAGCAGTCACAGGGCCCATAGAAATGTGATCTGTGGATAGTGGGTCACAATAATGAAAAGCGAGGAAAAAGCTTTAACAATGACCCAACCAAGCAACTTCTCTAAAATGTAAGATGATACCAAATAATAGGACAGTCCTTTGCCAAGCCTTTGAGTTCCTGAATTCTACCAATTTCTAGCTGAACTAGAAGAGATACAGGTTTTCTGATAAATGTATAATCAGAACATAAAGGAAATGAAATGCTGTCAAGTTTCTCTGTTCCACAATCATCCGTTTTTAGTAGCTGTATCGTATCTTGGTTCCTTGACAGATGCGTGTAACAAAATGAAATAATGTCAAGACTTGTGAGCTCTTATCTCTAAATGTGTTTGGGTGAAAAAGGACTTCGAATGTAATTTTTTTTTATTCTTAAAGAAGAATGTGAAAAGTTTTGTTTGAGTCTTGAAAACAGGAAATCTATCATCTATCTGAGGCTGACATGTGTTATGAGCTGAGTCTCTTAGTCATTCGATTCTGGATCTATTTTATGAAACTTGGTTCCAAATATATTTGTGGGTGCTGTCAACAAAGTTATCATTCGACATAATGGACTTCAAATACAAAATGAGGAGCGCTGAGACACCCACCTACATGTTAAGCCCACTTTCTTTTCCTTTCATTGCTTGCATACTTATTACTCAAAAAAAATCACTACACACAAAATTTAACATATTAAAATGTCACATAAGAAGAAACAAATTCTCTACTAATACTTGGACCCCACTGGGTGAAATTTGGGGCAAGTTTTCAAAATTAAGACACTCGTGGGGGGGTGGTTCACAGTCTTTTCCCCTACCCTCTATCCTTTTTGAGGTAGCTGTATTTTCAGTGGTTATACATTGACATATTTCAAAAGGGTATTTCTTGTTGAAACTAAAAACAACCAACAATGAAACAAATGGAAATACAACTGAAATTCTACTGCTTCAGATTTCTCCTCTGGTTTCTTCCCCATGACCCTTCTCCATGTAATTTTTTATAAAGAAAATGGTGCTATTTGCAATTCTCAACTGACATGGTCTTAGTTTCTGGTCTCAAATACTTGGTTGAAAACAACTTCCTCTTGTATGGAATCCTTCATCTGACCTATCTTTATCCCACCTGATGCCAAGTTTTATAAAACATTCTGGATAACGGCATAGGTAGATGGAACATCTCTTTTACAGTGAGGTGAGGAGGGCAGTCAGATGACTGGCCCTCTCCGGCAGGGTCCTCAGGTCGCAGGCTAAGCCTAGGATGGAGAGGTCCCATCTCCATGCTCCCTCCTGGGACTTACTGCTGATCCTGGGAAAACTACTTTACCCTCCCTCCATACTGGCTGCCTCCTCTGTAAAGTGAGATAACAATGACTTACCTCATAGGAACTAATTAATGGCTGCAAACTACAGGTGGAAAACACACTGAGTTAAGTGCTGGGTGTGTTTGTGAATGCTGCTCTGAGCAGTGGCCCCTTAGTATATAGAAAGTAGCAACATGACCCAGCGTGAGAGGTGAAAACATCACATTGAGGAGTCCCATTTGTGGATCTTGATTTTATCATTACAGAACCCCAAGTCATTGTCGAGACTGTTAACTGAGTGGTATGGCAAACTGGGAGGAGAAAAGTACAACTGAGAGGTGCTGAAGCTGAAGGGCCAACGCCTGCCAGCGGGGGACTTTGAGATATTATTAGCCTCCTCGGTCTCAACTTCTTCATGTGTCAAAAAGGAATAACAGTGTCACAGAAGAATGTTTGTGAGACCAAAGGAGACAATGCCATACCATCTCATTTCTGGAGCCAGCAGACTTTACGTCCAGTGGATGTTGGTCATCTTGCTCCTCATCCTCTGGTTCTCTGGGGTCTGGTTCAAGAATCCCTTTGATGTAGGCTAAAACTTCATATTGAAACTCAGGCTCATCAATAAAACCACCATAATGGAATTAGATCTTAGTAAAAGCAAGAAAGCAATACAAGCTCCCCTTCATGGACAATAACGGGGGCTTTTATTTTACACCAGCCAATGTTCTGAATTCTGGCTCAATACTGTCAGTTCACTCTCACTGATCTGGGTAACTAGTGATATCTCAAGGCCTCAGGTTCCTCATCATTAAAGCAGGTCTGATTTTTGTGTACGTTACTAGTGTGTATACTACTGTCAGAAAACTGAAGGGTTGGTTAGAATTTCTGCTTTTAAGAAAATGGGATAATGGATTTTTCTCTCTCCTGTCCTTTTAGAAATCACCTTAAACACCCAAGATAGAGAAATAAAAAATAAGCTCAGCCTTTGATGAAATCGGGTATCATCTGAAACCCTGACTAGGAAGATATGGGGAAGGGGTGCCATGTGCTACTGGATTCAATGAGGCTGTGGAAACAGCATCAGTGGAAACCTGTGGGAGCAGATCTCAGCAATCAGGGAAAGTGCAGTTCTCCAATCAACTGGCGCCAACAGGAATCATACAGAAACAGCTGTGTTGAAGAATATACATTGGTGAGGCCCCAGGAAGAGAGAGTTCTGAGATGCGAGCTTGATGTAAATGTCCGTTTCTATTTCTCTCTCTCTCTCTCTCTGGGTCATAAGGAGCTTCTATGTTAAAGAGAGAGAATATGCTTTGAAACAATGCCTTAGCCACAAGTATCCCACAGCTCTATGGTCTAGGAAAAACTCACTTTATTGAAAGGTGACAAGTAGGAAAAAAAAGTAACAAAGAGAATAGTGTAAGATTTGTAAAAAAGTGAGAAAAGGAACAAGATGAACACATGATAAATGAAGAGTACTCACTGAACAGATGAAAATGGCAAAAAAAAAAAAAAACACAAAAATAAACAAATAAAAAAACAACGTAACACATTCAAAGGCAAAGTTGAAGAACACCCAACCTGGGCACAACAGTGATCCAAGTGTCTAGAGTAAACACGGCAAAGCAACAAAGGTGGAGAGACCTGCGTTGAGAGAGGTCAACCATGAAGTGAAGAGAAAAATGGAAATATCAATGAAATGGCTAAAGAACTGAAGGGAGCACAAACGTGGTTAGCCAAGTGTGCAAGGGTCTGGGTTCACTCCCCAGCACTGAAAAAAAAAGAAAAAGACTCTACTGGACCACAAACTCTAGCTAGCTGAAGAGAAAATGTCATTTGAAACACAGAAGTCAAATAACACAGGGTTAAATATATTTAAAACTAATTAAACAACTAAAGTTTTGTAGTAGAAAAACTCTATACAATCTTATAGCATTAGCACTGACTATCCGTTAAGCCAATTATTAAAATAATTTCTAAATATTCAGAATTTCTAAAGCTATTCAGAAGAACTCTGGACATCTCTTTTGTTACTAACAGGAGGTAAGGGTTTGGCCTTTAGCCTTACTTTTCATTATCAATAGGTCAAATTTCTTTATATCTATAAAATGCTTATGTTCTTGGAAGCATATAAAAACATACCAGCTCATCTGATACTGAGCAGGGGCAAGTGGCCGAGACAGACTCGTATCCAAGGCCACTCACTGTCTGCTAAGGGCCTCTTTACCTATTTAACCAGGTCCAGGCTCCTAGGACCTAGGACGTCAGGATTTCACGACTCCAGGGTTCTATCTGGTGATTTCACAAATAGATAGAATGGCACATCCATCACATAGTGAGAACAAAGGAACTCTGAAAGCTTCCATTAGATCTGCTGCACCCAAGAAGATGATGATGGGCACTCGTCCCTTGCTACAGGCTGAATGATGTGGTGACTCTCTCCTCCCAGAATCATGCTGAAGCGCTAACCCGCTTACCTCAGAATGTGACTGCATTTGGGGACAGGGTCCTTAAACAAGTGAGTTAAATGAGGTATTTAGGGTAAGCCTGTATCCAACATAATTTATAAATATAAGAAGAGAGAAGAAGATAGCCATCTACAAGCCAAGGAGAAAGGCCTCAGTCCTGCTGATGACTTGACTCTAGATTTCCAGCCTCCAGAATGTGAGAAAGTTAAGTCCCCATGGTTAAAGCCAGCCAGTCCATAGTATTTTGTTAGGGCAGCCCAGCAGACTAACACACCTCCAGCTTTGTGTGTCTACAAAATACTTTTCTCTAGTTTTTCATGGATCATATCTCTAAAGGCCAAAGAGTGATTCAGCTGGCCTGCACCAAGGTTTTCAGAAAAGCAGCTACGTGGTCAAGAATACGTGACTTGGAAGTACCTCTACCCAGATGCTGAGTTTTCTTTTCAAAACAAATGAATTCTAATCTGTGAGAGTGAAAAGCTTGTTGATTTAGACTAATCCACACAGTGTTACAGTTCTGAATGATGCATTGATATTTGATCTTGTACATTTAAAAAGCTGACACTCTGACAGCTCGTTCTCCTAAGAAGACCAAGTGTGTGCAGAAGTAACATCAAAAAGATAATCAACCGGGTGAGGAATGAAGATCTGTATTTCTTTTTGTCTTTCTGTAGAAGTGACCTGTGCTAGTGACAGGCAGGCCTGAGATCCAAGAGGGATGTTCTGCCCTGGTATGAGTCTGACCGGCCCCACCTTGCACCCCCAGTGAAATAAGGAGTGTTTTCAGACTCGATCCAGAATGCAGCAGCTAGAACAGGGCGTCAGCTTCAGCCAGCAGCATGCCTTCTGCCGTCTACTGACCCCTCAGTATCCTCACAAGGGCCCTTGATCCCACATCCTCACCAACTAAGTGCCACAGAGAAAAACTGCATGAGGAGCAGGTGGAATCACATGAGAGAATTCTAAACTATGTGAACTAAATTATACAGAACTACATGAATAAAAATCATCTTTAATATTGTTGAAGCAGATAAAAGAGAATCAAGAGGTTTCTAACTTGTGACCTCTAGATGTATGTTAAACTTGAATTAAAATGCGGCTTGAAAGAAAACATTTCTAATTTGGTGGCTGCTACGAACTAGGGTAACATGGGTCATTTTACATCTCAGGGCCTTACTTCCTCGCCTTTAAAGTAAGAGTGTTCGACTGTATTATCTCATGATCTAGATTTACCCCCAAATTTCGTGATCTCTCTCATTACTCAATGCCTTGATAGTACAATGGTAACACGTTTTTAAAAAGAAGATTTTGACACGTAGATGGGGGTGGTACATCTTTCTGATGTGAAATGCTTGAGGTGTCAAAGAATAAGAGGTTTGAGTTTTGTGGTTGTTTTGTGACTAGATTATACAGGGAATGCCAAATGATTGGTCGGGTCTTACGAAGGAAACCTGGACCAGGAGACACTCTAGAAGATGAAAGTCCTCTGGATAATTTGGGCCTAGAAAAGTCTAGTGCTCCAAGTGCTGCTTCCCACCTCAGGCACCAGCAGTGTAAGTCCTTTTGAGAAGCTCAGAACACAGACACCGTCCTCCCTGAGCCTAGGCCTCGAACCACAACCTATTCAGCTAGCTATGGTGATCCTGGCAATTTCCTTCCCCTTGTTGATCCCTGTCCTCTTAAGCAGTCATAATGATAGCAGAAGCTCTATCCTAGCACAGTGTGTCCCACGCAAGGAGTGCCAAAGTATCCCCCTCATCATCAACTGCTCAACATATGCACCAAACAGCTCTGTTCTCTGGTTTATATTGCCTACAACTAGGAGCATGCCTAACCATGCCTGTCAAGTACCTAACATGGTATTTTGAATATGCAGGCATTGACGTAACAGTTTTAAAAGATGGACGCAGGATTCAAAGAAATATTGGAAGGCACAGGTCCTCATTGCTAAACAAGAATGAGATGAACTGTAACAGAAGAAACCTACACCACATCTGAGACAGATCACTCATACAAAAGGACTGATGGTTATTGGAGTGTATTCTGTTGTGTTTAAAAGATATTTAAAATATTACATAAAACCAAGCAATTTTATTCTACCTGTGGTGCTATCTCCTAAAAGCTTAGGGGATACAGAAAACAATGAAGATGAAAAAGCACACACATGGTGTTATGATGCTAAGAGGTGAGCAGTTATGACACGGAACCTTATCAGGTGCCGCTGGAAGCACTCACACACCAAGCAGCAAGGACAGTGGACTTTGCCCCCACTTTCGTCCTTCCACCAACACAAAACCACCTTACAGAACTATCAGAAAGAATTATAAAGCCAGGCGCGGTGGCACACACCTGTAATCCCAGCACTTAGGGAGGCTGAGACAGGAGAATCTCAAGTTCAAAGCCAGCCTCAGCAACGGCGAGGCACTAAGCAACTCAGTGAGACCCTGTCTCTACATAAAACACAAAATAGGGCTGGGGATGTGGCTCAGTGGTCGAGTGTCCCTGAGTTCAATAGTCCTTAAAACAAAGTGCAGTATCCTCTCTGTAGAAGATTAATTGTTGTTTTCAGACACCATGTAACCCAAATGTCTTTAATACTCTGTAAACCTTTAAGTACTATTCAGACTGTAGCTTTGATGAATTTTTTATTTGTCCTGACAATTGTATCTTCTAGAAGGTAGAAGTATAAAGTGGTATTTGGATCCCTCCCCCCTTTTTTTTGTGGTGCTGGGGATTGAACCCAGGGCCTTGTGCATGCGTGGCAAGCACTCTACCAACTGAGGTATACTCTTAGCCCCTGGACCCAATCTTAACAAAGCATTACAGAGAAATGTGGGGAGAAAGTGACAGCAGGAGTTTTCTTGACAAATTATAAAACAAAGAACAAAAGCCACCTACATGTTTCCCTGGTAGATCTTTCTAGAACAAATGAACAACATTCCACATTTCCATTCAAACTCTCAAATCTCCTGGAAGTACCTTGACAGCATTTGTATGCACCTCTAATGTCCTCAGTGCACATAAAAATGAAATTCAGTTGGCCTGCAACATGAGTTTTCTATTCTGTGAGAATCGGAACCCACAGTCTACACATGGGGAAAAAAAAAGTCCAGTCTAAAACTGTCCCCGTCAGGCATACCTGCTTGCATGTGTGTGTACACCCCGTGGCCCCCAACGCTTCTGTCAAGTCTCCCAGACCTGACTTCAACCCGGGACATGTTGAAGCTTTGTCTCTGGAGGTTTATAATTGAAAAGGGGCACATAGTGCTTGTTACCAGACTCATGGTGCCAAATTGTGAGGAACGAGGTAGTGAGACAAACTTTAATTACAGCTCCTTGGTGCACGCTCACCTGTTTTGCTGTTTCGGTGAGGGCAGCGGCTTCTCCCTTGCCCAGCTGCTGTACCATCTTGTAAAACAGGCTCTCTTTATTTTGCAGCAAAACATACGGCTCATCATATTCTTTCAGTCTTCCTGAATCCAAAACCTGGTTATCAGCAGAAAGAAGCCCATTGAAACACAATGTTTTGCAGCAACATATTATAACTCAAGACAATATTTCGGAAAGGGGCAGGAGAAGGAGAATATAGAGAATCTATTTGGGTGGTAGGCCCAGAGGGTGTTTAAACGGTTTGATTACCCTGTTTTACGAAGCAAACAAAGGCCTAACCTGACCTTTTATTATTATAATGTTATAGGAAAGGAAGAAAATGAAAGTTCTAGACTATGATTATAGGCACTCAGCAGTCCTGTGGCATTTTATATTCAGCCAAGGGCATCTGGGGTTGTTATTATTAGTTAGTGCTTTTAAAACAGGTAACTTCTTGATTGAAGAAAATCAAACTCAATTTATCTAAAACACAAAGTAATGTCAGAAAACCAGACAGCAGTGACCTGCCAGCAAATAAGCTACAGAGCTGGTTTGATAAAATCTGAGCAACAGCTGGAAGGGAAGTAAACGCTTATGGAATTTCTTTAGGGGCCAACACTGTTGTCTGCTGCAAAGAGGGGCTAAACCCCTGTTGGTAAGGTTAAGGTACATTCTGAAGTCACCTCTGGGTGTAGTTTATTATTCTGAGAGCAAAAGACTGGCTAAAAGAGCTGCTACCTAAGCAGCTTTAGCATAATTGCTCTGCATTGAAGAAATCTCTAGAAATCCAATTTTCTCTTTGGATAAGACTAAAGAAGCAATTAAGAAATTGAGCTCGAAATTCCAGTGATCATGGCCATGCAGCACATGGGGGCAGCCCAATCTAAATCGCTGAGGGCCTGGAGATCTGTTTTCACAATTATCTTTCCTTGCTTCTGTCTCTCTCTTTCTTCAGCTGCCTGCCTTTTAGCCGTTTTATTGCTCATTAATATGTCCACTGGAAATTGAAAGGGAGAGGAGGGGGCTCTTAGCTGTGCATTTCTTCTTATTAGTGGCTTTGGTTAATGGTTTCAGAGAGAAGAAAGAGTCTGAGACAATTGGCCCAAATGATGCACCTAGCAAAACTCTTCTGATGTTAAGTGGTACTTAGTTCTTCGTTTAGGCCGTGTTTAGAGTAAATTCACCTAAAGAGAATAGGCAGAAATTCTAGGCAGGACAGATTGTTTTTTCACATCTAGATATTGCAGTTAATTCTGGCATTTAATCGGAAACATTTATTAAGTCTCACAAAGGGCATTTTCCTGTTAATCTTTTGTTTACTACCATGAATCACTGCTAAGGGCAGCTTTCTCAAAAGAGTTCAAAAATAATTGAATCTGTCACATCCACATAATAATTAAAATGTCCTATAATTTGGCATGCCAATTTAGATGCCCCGAATGTGTAATTTTACTTAAGCATAGCATTACAGGGCATACTCATTCTTCCTGACGTGGACGAAAAGAAAAAAAATGTGATTTTAAAATACAGATTTCTCCCATGCCAAAGACTAAGTAAATAAGTGAATCTAATTACTTTACAAAATAGTAAACTTTACTATTCTGCAAAAGCAATAAGCAAACTTTTAAAAAGCACTACTTCAGAGGTGGGGAGGGTGAGTTCTTCATGATGAAGGCAGCATATAAGTTTTAATGGAAAGGAAGTACTGTACTATTTTGTTCCTGATCAACTTCCTACCAAATTTATTCAGGTTTGAGATGATCGTATCCTTTCCACCTTCCTTCAGATGTTGAAAACATATGAATG
>PVHX01003167.1:34359-102345 GCA_004024805.1 Geosciurus inauris
AATATTTTATGGCTTGTGAGCATTAACAGTGTAATGCTTGATAATTTACTAGAACTGAGAGAGAGAGAGGATGCATGAGCATACGTGTGAGTGAGAGCATGTGTGTGCATGCACAAGAACACACACTCGCATTCCAGGGATTGAACCCAGGGCCATGCATATGCTAAGCACACTCTTGTGCTATACCCAGTCCTAGAACTTGAATTTTAACTTTTATAAGATAACACTTTGAGAATGTAAAATACACTTTAGTAATATTTTATATGCACTAAAACAAAATACAGGGCTGGGGATGAGGCTCAGTCCTGGGTTTAATCCTAAACACCAAACAAAAAACATGGAATCCTCACATGACTGAATTATTATAGCCTCAAACAGATGAATAAACTAGTTTTGAGAGATGGCATGCTGACATGCCCTGATACATAAATACAATGTCGCAAAGAATATGATTGTCCTAAGATCAATGAAATAACTTCCTAGCAAAAAGAGCAGTTTTTGAACTTGAAAAGGAAAATAAATTGTGGCTATAGGGTGTACATTCATTGCATTCAAAGCCAACACTGTTAACTCTCAGAATAGATTAGACAATAAGGTAGGTAATTTTCTTCCTTCCATCCAAGATCAAGTGAGTAGCTATTACCAAAGTGCTGTTTTAGAAATGGATTCAAAAGCAAGCAAGGCCCAGTCTGTGAAGCTCCTTGCAGCTGCAGACGAAGACTGAAATGCAGAGAAGATAAACAGTTTGGCCCAGGCTATACAATCAGTAGGTGGCAGAGCTGGGGCCCAAGGCTAGATGTCAGCCTGTTTTCCTGTCCATGTGAGTTCCCAGAGAAATACACCATTTGTATACTTATTTTCAAGTAAAATAATGGCAAAGATAATTTTAAACATTTAATTTTGGAAGATATTCTTCCCTTTGAACCATATGTTAACTTTGCATAATTTAAGAAAATACGTCTATAAACACAAATGTGTCCTCTGTCCATTTTCCACCACAATTTTGTTAGACTCAGGATTCAGATCACTTAGTGTGTGCCTGGTATACACTTGCAGAAGAAAACCAATTTTATTAAACTTTCAGGATTAATAAAGAACAAGTAACACATAGCCAAAACACTTCGGAGGAAAATTTAAGTGTTCTTTCATTAATTCCTGTATTTATTTGTTTCACATCTATTGCACACTTACTGCTTTTGTGTCATTATACTACATGGGTTAGAAGAGCAAAGAGGAAAGTTCCAGCCCTGCCTTTAGGGAGCCTGTGCTGATGAGCAGCAAAACTACTCAAGAGACTCTACTGCAAGGGAAAAAGGAAGACAAGCAGGAGATGAGGCAGCAGAAGAGGTCCCTGGGGCCAGAGGCTCTACAGAAAAGCCTCAGAGAGGAGAAGGCAGCATACCGGGCTGGATAATAAAAAGACGTGGACACACAGACACTGGGGTGGAAGGACAGTGGTCATTGCCAGACACTAAAAACAACATGGCCCTGGAGGTCTAGACATGTGAAAGTCATCTTCTCCAAGGCAGGAGGCTGGCCGAGGGGGTTCCCCTTGGTCACTACTGCATCCTCAGGGCCTGACATTGCACTTGACAAGCACCAGGCACCTACTGCACAGGAGCTGAAGGATAAATACAAAGGAAGAAAAATGCACAGCTGGGTGACTATCTATGGTATCTGAGCATCCATGGTATGGAGTTTGGGAGACTGCAGGGTGAGGACAAGGAGAGAAACAGTCTAGCTGACATTGTGATCAGGATAGGCAGGGGGCATGGGATTATAGGATTAGCGATAAGGACGTGGGGACGTGGAGAACCACACACTTCAAGTTGATGGCCCTGGGCAAGAAAGAAGACAAATAGGGAAGAGACAGAGCAGGGATGAGGGCAGCGGGTTGAGACTCAATTTATGTTAAATATCAGAAGACAGAAAAGAAGGGATAGTCAATTGCTGAAAAAGTCAACTTGGGGTGCACACGGGAAAAAATGCCAGGAATAAAATTTTAGCTACTTAGCATTTATATTTACTGATTTGATCAAAGATTTCAGATCTTTCAGAACAAGTAAGCATAAAGCAACTCTGAATTTTCTTTCTGCATAGAAAAGCAGACTTAATTTTCAGTTTTTATCTTAACATCTTTTCTATCTGTAAGAAAAGGCACCTGAAATCTCATGCTGGGTCCCCATCCTTCCTGGACCCAAGTAAACTAAACAAAATTATGCATTAACATTGGTGTGGCAGCTACCCCCAGCTCCAGGATCTCTCCAGGAATGCCAACCTCAAATTGCTTACTGCTCTCTAGTAGGTAAAGGAAAAACATTCTATCAGATGCGTCAGCCAGTTACATAAGCTCAATGAAGATGTGGTTATCAGGCCTACAGATCTGCAGATAAGTCTAGGTAGCTGTCCTAGATAGAAAAACTAGATGGACCCATTGCGAAATAATTTAATCCACTTTAATGGGCAGGATGCCGTCACAACAGTGGGGTGTGCTCAGGGAGAGGTGAGAGCAAGACAGGGTATAGGTAAATGCTGGCCACAGAAAAAGAAAAGCCCAGAGAAGCGTTCAATATGGCAAGAGGCAATAAGAAAGACCCCACTCAGGGACAAATGGAGAGGGGAGGCTCAGCCCTGTAGAGCTCAGCTTTGGGATTCCAGGGGACTAAGGGGTGTGTGGACAGCCATTGACTTAGAAATTGGCTTCATTGACAAAATGGGTACCTGTGATTTTTCTGTGACTAGACACTGTGGCATGTGTAGGTACTCGCCTCACCTGGGAAGGTGGAGGCTAAGCCATGGTGACCTACCTGCCACTCCCCACTACTGTCCCTTGAATCCCCTCTCTCATATTTCTTCCCCTAGAGTTTGTGCTTCTACCTTTGAGGTAGTTATTTTCCCCCTGAACACTTGAATCAAATCATTCAGCATATGTTTGAAGGAGCATGTTTTTAAAATTCTGAAATGTTCTAACTGGGGTCACGTAAACTTATCAAACAAAAGTTCCATGACAGTGAAAAACAGAATTTAAATAAAATTCAAGTTAGCTGCAAGTTGTACTTTTCTAGCTGGATACATTACTGAAGTTACTAGATTTGTTTTCTCCAAGAAAACAACTGAAGAAAGATTTAGGTTCAGAAAGATGATCAAGCCCTGAGATGGCCCTATAAGCAGAAAAGCTGCAATCCGAATTTCTTAGCCGTGGTTTGGGTTTTCCATAATTCATTCCCCAAGAATTCCCTCCCTGCTGACAGGGATAACATTGAACAGAGGCAACAGCAGTAGCTGCAGATCCTCTTGACCTTTGCTCATCTACCAGGAGAATCCAGAGGGGTAAGGATTGGGATGCGCAGGGCCTGGAGGAAAAGCCATGCTATTGGCTGGAAAGAAAACACATTACCAGTAACTGGCGAATCCTGAACACTCCAGGGAAGCCGTCTTTGGCAAAAAGACAGTGTGAGTATTTAGGAGAAAGACGCTTGCTAATTTGCCTGTCTTGCTCCACTGTTTTGTGGCAACTGAGCAAATGAGGAAGATTAAATTAGCTGCCATAACGACTATGCCATGTTTAATAAAGTTGAAATTGAGAAAACATCTTTCTAAAATAGAATTCTAAGCCTAACACGTTAATGGCGCTTAATGAACCAAAACTGGGTAAATCCCTTTGGAGAGCCAACATATAAACAAAGCTATTAATTAGGTCACAGTTGTTTCCCAACAAGCCTTTTGTTTGATTTACTTATAGTGAACAAAACCATATCCATCTGTCTTTGTGGAGAAGTATTCACCAGTGCAACAAAATGTAATTATTACACCTTAAGCACTTGCAATTACACGACTTTATTATGACAATGCTGTTGGTTATGCCCTTCATTAGCATCCGTCACTTCCCTAGCTGCTCCCCAAGTCTGGCCACTGCTCTCCGGAGCATTAGGCATTGAGCTGATTGACTTGTCTTTATGTCCTTGATGTGTTCAGAATAACAGAACAGAAGATTGCTTGATATTTGGAAAGGGAATGGGTATTTCTAAAGCAAACAAGAAAAATTGCTTCAAAAATCAAAGGTTTAAAATTATTGGCTGCCATAGTTTGAATCTTGAATGTCCTCCCAAAGTCTAGGTGTGGAATGTGCTATTGGGAAATGGTAGAACCTTTAAGAGGTGGGGCCTAAAGGGAGGCCTTTAGGTCATTGGGCATGTGCCCTTGAAGGGGCTGTGAGACCCTGCCCACTGCCTTGCTCTTTTGCTGGTCATGTGGTGAGCAGTCCTGTTCTACCCTCATGACGTGCTACCTCACCACAGGCTCAAATGATCATAGGCTGAAATCTCCGAAACTATAAGCCAAAATAAACCTTTTCTCTTTATAAGCTGATTATCTCAGATGTTTTGTCATGGTGATGGAAAGCTGACTGGCATATTGGTGTGCTGCTCAATCAAAAGCCAGCCAATGAACAAGCTCTGGAATATAATAGAAGTTTTCACCCTGGAGCGGATAGAGCATGGGAGGCCAACTCCTCATCTGTAAAGCTATGGAATGCATGCCTCTTAGGTTCCTTGAGGTCAACTCCTGTCATTTCCTGTAAAGGAAGTCAGCGATAGCCACCAGTTTAATTGACTACATTGACATCTCCTGGTAAGACCTCATGTGATCTCATGTGACACTGCTGATGATCTTCTGGCAAGGGAACCCTAAGTTGTAGATCTTCCTAACACTGGGGCTAACACATAAATGAAGCTATTATCAGCTCATGGTGAAATGCAGGGTCATCTCAGTGGGTCGCACATGCTCAGAGAACCCCTGTCTAAGCTGACCTGTCCCAGGGTCTTCCCCATTCACTCAGGTGCTCAGGCCCCAACATGAACCAGCATGACTCCTCTCTCTGCCCCACTAAGCCACGTTCAATTCATCACAGCCCTAGTCTGCTATTTACCCCAGATCTATTCATTTCACCATCTCCACTGCTAGCACCCTAGTCAAAATCACCAACATCCAGAGGGGAAGAGAGGGCACAACTGTCAGAGTGAGAGAGAACACTCATCTGAGGAACTGACAGACAATCATTGTGGCTATACCTATAATGGAAAGAGGGCGAGCAGACTGCCATAAGGCTGGAAAGTGGGTAAGGGCAGGCTATACATTGCTTCACAAACAGGTTAAGGACTTAGAGAGGCACTGACCACAAGAGAGAAAAAAATGAGGTTTTTAAAACTTACCAGGAGACAGTAGCAAGTAAAACGTTCAACACATGTACACCTTTTGATATTGACAAAAGTGCCATTGGTTAAAAGGAAATGCATGAACTAGACCTTCCAGTCTGTGGTCAAATGCCTTGATGAGATGTAGGAGTGATCAGCTGCCAACTCTGTCAGATTCTGTCCTTCCTTGCTATATCCCTAACCAGTCAAGACTCCACCTGCCCCAGGCAGCTTTCTTGAGCCTGTAGGGACCAGCTCAAAGTAGATTCTAGGTTTCTTTTGTCCCTTGCTGCCTATCCCTGAGTAGCAAACTCACTTCATTTAACTTGTTGCCCCTGAGTGTGTTTTGTCTCACTGGATGCAAGCATAGGTAACTGTGAAGCCCAGGATGTATCGGGCAGGTGTTTGGATTCCTGTGCCTGATGGCTGGTATGGTGATGATCTCTGCTCTCCTCTGTGCAGTGGGAGTCCTTCCCTGGGATTAGTGGACATGCTTCATAGAAAAGTTAGTTTTCCATTGACCTTTTAAGGCCACAATTCCAGAAGACAAAAAGAAAGACAATGCTAAACAATGTTTCTGGAATTAATGACCATCTTGGAATGGCACACAGTCACACACAGAAGTCTGCTCGAGCAGCCTACATCCTGCTGCAATGCTATAGTCCAGAAAAGGAGGCCCACTGCTTGAAGCCTAAAACATACTTTTGGTTGGGACTGCCCCACTCTTGTTCAGCAGAGCTCATTTCTGAACATGTCCTGCTCTGTGGAGTAACCTGTTTCAATGCCGACAGCTGGGTATTTTATCAATTATCCCCACTAGTGATACCCTCTGATAATTCATGTGAGATAGGGTGGAAGGTGATAACCCCAAACTTTCCAAGACATCCAAAGAGACAGCTCCATTATTATTGGACATAAGGGAGCTTGAATATCACTGATGTTTTACAAATCTGTTTAGTCTGAACCATCCAATCACAGTGTAAACTCTCCCTGGGACTTCTCATGCACCCCGTGGGGGTTTCTTGAATCTATAGGCTGGGAGCTAGCCTGAAAAAACTTGTTTTACTTTGGGCTTATTGGAAGCCAAAGGCTTTTCCTTTGAGGGATGTTTTCCTTGTCACTTTATGAATCACATCATAAGACCTACTGAAAAGGAACAGGGAGCAACAGGAAAGGACAAAGAGAAGACAGGAGAGAAAAAGGAAGAGAGAGGGAAAAGGGAGAGAAGGAGGAAATATGGAAGGAAAGACTGATACTAAGAAAGAGCTAACAAACCTGTAGAGAAGACACTAGACAGATATTCAGAGATCACAGCCAGAGGACTGCCATGTGGGTAGCCCCCGGGGCTGCTATGGGGGAGACTCGCTGGCTACTACCTACAATCCCTGAGTCCCAGATCTGCCTTTCTCCACCCTGACCTGTGATGCTGGGGCAATCTCCATTTATTGGCTCTTTAGACTAATGGCTCTGCTAGGTTCTGCCAGTAGGGGGCACTACAGGGAGACCAAGGTGGGACATAGACAAAAGGTCTTATCTTCTTGGCTGCTGCTGCCCCTGCCAGCACCACCCTGGCCTCCAGCCTCCACTTCAATTAGCACATCTGGAACCAACCTCATGGTGCTCCCTCACAAACAGCACCCTCAGTTGGACAGTGGACCCTCCTCAGAGGACTCAGCACCAACACTTCAGCAACCCTTCTCTGATCTCCTACGATGGAGATCTATCCAAGCTACCTCCTAAATATGCCATCCTGGTGTTTCTCTTCATGCTTCCAGTGCTCTGATTCCTATGTAACAAGTTTCCTATATTAAATCCTCTCTGTTAAAACTGCTTTTCTGACTAGGCTGTTTAAAAATATTATTTTAATTGACAAATCATAACTGTAATACTTGTATGGGGTACACAGTGACAACATACACATGATGTATAATGACTGAATAAAGCTAGTTAACATAACCATCACTTCACTTATAACATTTTTTTTGTGGCAAGAAATTTGAAATTTACTCCCTTAGTTATTTTGAAGTATATAATATATTAAGATTGATTATACTCATCCTGCTCAAAACTTATTTCTCCAGTATAACTGAAACTTTGTATGCCCCACTCCCAGCCTCTGGTAAAGTTCTACTTTTTATTAGATTCTACCGATGAGTGAGATCATGGTAGTATTTGTCTTTCTGTGTCTGGCTTATTTCACTCAGCACAGTGTCATCTAGGAATATTGACACTATCTCCAAAGACATAATCTTCCATTTTAAGGCTTAATAGTATTCCTCTGAGTATAAATACCGCAGTTTCCTTACTTACCCACCAATGGAGACTTAGGTTGGTTCCATATCTTGGCTACTGTGAATAAGGCTACATTGAAGAGGGTATGTAGATATCCCTTTGAAACACTGATTTTATTTCCTTTGGAGATATATGCAGAAGTGGGATCGCTTGATCCTATGGTAGTTCCATTTTTAGCTTTTGGAGGAACCAACTTATTGTTTTCCATGATGGGTGTGCTAATTGACATTCCCACCAACACAGCACAAAATGTTTTGCTGAAAATATTCTGCTCTGGATCTTCTCACACACCCACCTCTGACAGCACATCTTATGAATGTCCAAACAGCTGAGAAACTGTAACCTTAGCCAACAACACCCCAGCAGTGTAAATGAATGGTTAATTTCTTTTTCTAACAGAATCCAAAAACCTGAAACAACCATGACACAGAGAAAATGATACTATCCCACCGCTCTCCAGCATGAACCTTAGTATCATCAGCCATCTCTTAGATTTGGGATGTTTTCATTAGTTGGCCACCTAAATGGCAATTCAAATCAATTTTTAATACAAAAATAGGCAAAGAGATGTCCTGGCAGTATGACTTAATAGCTATGAATGTACAGCTAGGTATTTGAGCTAATGTCAAGAGTGAACTCATTGGGGGTTTCTACCAACTTTTAATAGGAGGGATAAATTGAAAATTTTAACACAAATGGAAGCTGCTGGAATTCCACAGGGGAAGGACTCACCATAATCTTGTCACTGTCGATAATGGTGTTCAGCCTGTGCGCAATGGTGAGCACAGTGCACTGGGCAAACTTCTCCCGTATTTTTTTCTGTATTAACTCATCAGTTCTGGAATCAGAGAAGTTAAATTTAATTCAGTACAGACGGGAAAAGCAGACTTATGACTTAAAAAGATCATAGAGTATTTTTAATCATGTTTCAATGATCAACATTGTAAGACTTGATCTTGTTTTTCAAAAACTAAGTGGTGTCAACTTGGAAATTTTATTGTTTTTCATAAACAATGGAAAATATGTTCCCCTCCAAACTGCTGGAAACTATCAAAAGTAGGATTCAGGCATCTAGATCACACAGGATGCCTGATCCAGGTCGAAGACCCCTTATCTGAAATGCTCAGAACCCAAAGCATGTGGGATTCTGGATTTTGGAACGTGTGCATATACAAAATGAGATACACAGCTGAAGGTAGCCACAATATTCTTAATAATTTTGCCATAAAACAAAGGTTGTGTATTACAGTGGAAGCGGGTAAGGTCGTCCCCCCGACAGGGACACAGTGAATCGACCATGTGTTATGTCCTTCTGTTTTAACTGTGACCTATCACGTGAGCTCAGGTGTGAAATTTTCCACATGTATTTGTCGTATCAGCACTCAGAACGTTTTGGACGTTGAAGCATTTCAGATTTTTTGATTAAAACGCTCCACCTGTAACATCACTGGCACCATAAAACATATCTCCTTTTCTTCCTGTTTTACAGAATTAATATTATCAAGATTATTTTGAGAACTTAGAAACATTTAGAACTTAGAGAACTTAGAAACATTTCTCAGCATGAATACATGCCTCTCATTTACCACATTTAAAATTCATATTCATCATTGTTCACATACTCCACCCATTCAAATAAAATAAATTCATGTTTGATATCATGTGGACTTCAGCTCTGTACCGTGGGTCCACATTTGCAGTTGCTTCATCAATAATTAATATCCGATTTTTCTTCAGAATTGCCCTGGCAAGGCACACCAACTGTCTCTGTCCAACACTAAAATTGGATCCTGATTCTGCCAATTCAGTATCCATTTTACCAGGAAGATCTTCAATGGTTTCTTTAAGCTGTACCTATAGATACAAACAGAAAAACATTTTCCTAAACAAATTACCACTGAAGCAGGCAAGCCTCTTGGACATTAGAACTTTGAAGTCTCGGGGCTGGGGCTGTAGCTCAGTGGAAGAGCGCTTGCCTAGCATGCACGAGGCACTGGGTTCGATCCTCAGCACCACATATAAATAATAATGAGTAAAATAAAGATCTATCAACAACTAAAAAAAAATAATATTTAAAAAAAAAAAAGAACTTTGAAGTCTCTTCTCTCAGAAGGCATGTCTTAAGTGTACAACCTCATGACGGTGAGAGGTGGTGAGAGGTGTTTCTAGTCGGCATTCTTTAGAAAGCTGGCTGAGTCAACTCAGAACAGAAACTGTCTTACAGAAAACAAACCTAAGGGGACCCAAGGCGCTTCTCTGCCACCATCGATAAGCACTATTTGTGCTGGGTCATGAATTATCACTGCTGAATGTGCAAACTTCATTTTAAAAATGTATTATGTGCTGAATAAAATTATTCTCCAGGTAAAATGTAGCACGATGAAAATGTCCCTCCTTAGATTTCAGTTTAAAGGTAAGTGCTCCTTACCTTTTATAGAGACAAAAACAGAACAGCAGTTGGCTAGGGACTGGAGGGCTGACTATAAACGAACACAAAGGAACTTTTGGGGTGATAGAAACATTCCAAATCTGAAATTCTGTGATGGTTGCAGAACTCTAAAAATTTACCCAAAACACCGGATCATGGAGCATGTTCTGGTATGTAAATTACACCTCAATGAAACAGGTAAAAAGAAACGATCTCAGTGTCCCCATCACCTGAACCACCTCTTGTCATATGACATTCACCGAGACCTCCCAGGAAGTCTAGGGAGTCTCTCACAAATCAAGTTCTTTCTCACAACCTACAGAATGCCTCTACAGAATAAATAAAACTGATCTTATGGTGGAGTCAAGTTTCCCAAAGGACTCAGTACACAAAAGGGAAAATAGAAAGTCAAAATCACTGCAGGAACTATGGTTCTCTAAAGATATACTCTCTAGCTACTTCAATACTGTGGAATATTTTAATCACCTGGAAAAAAAAAAAGAAAATTCAAAGAATGAGACACTGCAGGTGAGTGTCAGGAAATCTGGAGACTATTCTAGGGATGGTTCATTACCAAGTTTAAATCCTGAATTGCTAACGCTGTTGCATGCATTTGCCTCAGTCTCATAAAGGCACTGTAGAGAACGGAAACTCATAAACGACAGGTAACTTCTTCTTACCTCCAGGCTACGGAGTGTTCATACTAATCATCTTTGCAAAACTATAGTTATAAGGTGATGTGAGGCTATGTTGGGTGGGGGTTCTGTTCAATGAATATTTGTTTTGAAGAAGTTTTATAGAAGGGGAGCCAAACTCAAGGCTATACTTGAGAAAGACTGAAGGACAAAGGGTCAATACACCTCACATTATAAGAGATTAGCAGATTGGTGAGTGATGGCCATGGAGCAGGTATGATGATATTGTAAACAACAAAAACACCAAGGGGAACGTTTCCAAAATGCTGAAGCACTTTTCTGAATGTGCTCTTGAGTTATGTTCATAACAGGCGTCTAATCACAAGAAATGGGAATTCTGGGGCTGGGGTTGTGGCTCAGTGGTAGAGCGCTTGCCTCACACATGTGAAGCACTGGGTTCGATCTTCAGCACCATACAAAATACATACATAAATAAAATAAAGGTTTAAAAATATTTAATTTTAAAAAAAAGAAGTGGGAATTCTGTTAAGATTAAATATAGTATTGGTTTTTGGTACTGTCATGAGAGAGAGGGAAATACAAAAATCTGAAGTGTGCAAGATTTGGATCGTGGTGCAAGGCCATGTACTGAAAAGGATAGAGCAGAAGGCGCCAGCTTGAACAAGGCCCCTCCGTTACAAGGAAGAGAAGCTACCAAATGTTCTCATGAGAGATTCCTAGATCTGCACTGTGTGCTGCAACTTATCAAAGGTTAGTGGTGGCAGGGTTTTATCAGCTGTCTCTTCTGAGTGGCCTTTAGGAACCCTGGTACATGCAGATGGGTCTTTCTCAAGATCAACAGCCAGACTTTGGAGAAATAACCTCACACTCTTCCCTGACTAAGGTGACTTCTGGTCACTTGAGTTTTCACTTTCCTTCAGGTTTCCATATCGACCTGAAGAGGAATAAGGGTTTGGAGATGAAGGACCCTGAACGTGTCTTCCAGAAAACAATGTCTTCTGGGAAGGTCATCAACGGATCAGGGACAGTGGGAAGAATGATGTGAATGTGAAGAGCCTCTGCAGTGCCACCCTATGTTCAAGTTATGATTAGGTATCAGAAGGGAGAAAAGGACTATGGAGGCAGAAGATGTGTCTGATAATGGCATCACATCACTAATGAATTTCTTGAGTGACATGAGTGTCAGGTTATATAGGAGAACCTCCAGGTTCTCAGGAGAATGGAGTTATAAATTTAGAGGGAAATCGCAACTTCATGAAAATGTCTGCAATTTACCTTCCAATGGTTCAGCCAGATAAAGACGGACTGTACCTGACAGGAAGCAGATGTGGTAAAATACTGACATCTGGGGGATCTAGGCGAAAGGTATGTGTGCTCCTCATACTCTTCCACCAACCTTTCTGTGGTGTGAAACTTTTAAATAAAAAATCGGGCCTTTGAAGTCTGACAGACTGGCTCCGCCAATTAGGCAGAACTGTCTCTATCTCGGCTTCATAACCTGCAAATGAGACATGACATTACTACAGTCAAGATGTCAGTCTTCAAACACTGTTTATGTATCACATAAGTTAGTATGTACAAATGCCCAGTGCTTGACATGAGGTAAGAGATCAATAGATATAGTTGCCTCTTACTGAAAACACTGCCAGCCAGCTCTCCTCATGGTCCATGTTATTTTCTTTCACTGCATCTATCAGTACCTAACTTTGTATCATATATGTACTGGCTTCTGTTCTGTCTTCACAAGAATTTAAGCTCCAGAGGGCAGTGGCGGGGGTGGGGGTGGGGGGCACACTGTCTTAATGACTTCTACAGAAGCTTCAAAATCCTACACAACATGCTCTCAACCAGTATTTGTTGAAGGTATGAATGAAGCCACAAGTACATCTCAAGACATGTCCATTCCTACAAATTAGAAAATAATTCCACATGGATATGTACTCTATGTAAAAACACTTTCTTATTAGATACTGTTGTAAAGGAAATCTATTCCT
Source organism: Geosciurus inauris (assembly GCA_004024805.1). Classification (NCBI taxonomy): domain Eukaryota; kingdom Metazoa; phylum Chordata; class Mammalia; order Rodentia; family Sciuridae; genus Geosciurus; species Geosciurus inauris. The sequence continues at coordinate 46,922 of PVHX01003167.1, forward strand.
TATAAAAATGAGTTGGCCCCAGGATATCATAATACCATACAAAATGTGGAAAACATTTTGAAAAAAACTATTATTTCTGGAAAACTGACCAAATAATATAATACTCTAAACTATGAATATGTAACAGTTTGAATACTTTGGATTTTTAAGCTTGGAAAAATAGTAAAGCAAAATACACTGATGTGGTAAGACATCCCAGAACCCTCCTCATGCACGCTGTCACGTACTGTGTGCACTTTATCTCCTGGGCACCAGTGCCCCTCAGAGGAGACTGATATGGATGTCAGAGGCTGTTTGTGGAACTTTCCAACTTCACAAGAAAAGCTGATATGGGCTGGGAAGAGAAGAGAGACTGAAGTTTGATCAACAGACGGAGGCGAGCTTTTGACTACAATACAGGCAGTGGTAAATGAGTGAGGGGAAGCCCTTCACTGAAATCCGTGGCCCAGGGGCTACAGTGTGTGCAGGAAGCAAGCGCAGAAGGTTGGCTTCCCATTGTGGATGTTCAGATTTCTGTATCATGGTTTCCTGTATAACAACACATACTTTTATCCTAATAGAGATACCATCAATGTTGAACATAATTGGATGATTTCTTGGCTATTCTGACAAGACATATCCTACTCTTAACTGGCTACTCCAGTATTAAAGTTGTTTTTTAACAGAAGTAACATGCTTCTCACTCATTTTCAGAGTTTATCTGCTGGAACACCCCGTTCCTTTTTTCAAACACACTGCTTCCATCTTGGGTTATTATTTCTATTTATGCAGCTGCCACTGCTTCTTAGATGCCCCAGCTAGCACTAATTCTAATAAAGATATCTTCAGTTCATGGCTAGCCATTTTTTAGTACTTAAGGCAACAAATATGGTATATTTAAAAAATAACCAAGATGAAATGGACAATATTCCAAAAGCTCTCTCCTTTTTGAAGGCCAAACCTACTTTTTTACCTCTGTTACTTCACTCATCAAGGGAGAAGGGGAAGCAAGAAAAAAGAGAAATCTTTTTTATTTTTTAATTTCATCTTTTCTTTTAAGTGGTCAGAGAGGTAACAATTGCAGTGTCCTCTTAAGGAATCTCAATTGCCTACCCTGTGGGTTTGGGTTTCCATTTCCAATTGACATCATTCATAAACAAATGATTAGGGGTTTCAGTCCAAGCTTCCTGTCTGTTTTACTTTTTTGGTGCTGGGGATTGAGACCAGGGCCTCACATGGTCATGCTAAGCAGCTCTACCACTGAAGCATATCCCCACTTAGTCCACTTTGATGAGAGCTACCAGTGACACCAGGCCTCTAATCTGCTAAAGAGCAGGCTGGACCATGCTGTTCTGGTTTGGATATAATGGTAAGAAAGCTGTAGAGATACACAGAATGTGATCCAGAAATTCAAAGGAACTTCCAAGACACTGAAGTCATGGTGTGAAATCCTTAGCATGATATCCTCCCAAACACACATGTACCATCATGTTTATAATCCAAGGAGGTACACTTGTGAATTCACTATCAGAAGACCCTGAGATCATAAGGACTCCAGGGTAAGACCCTCTGACTTACCAGAATGACTCCAGCTTTCATAAACTTGTGATCATGAAACTCTAATTATTTCCATGAAAAATTTACAGGGCTGTACCTGCTATCAGTCCTATACCTTTCACCCTCATCTGGATGATTAAAGTATCTAAGCACACTAGAGAATTTTGGAAAATGCAGAAAAAAAATTTTTTTAATCACTCATTGTTTTAATAATCCTAAATAAGCAATGTGATTAGTTTGGTAACAACATTTCTTGGGTGCAGGTTTCAGACTACATACATGATTGCAAATAGCTGGAATCAGTGGGCATGGTGGCACACGCCTATAATACCAGCAGCTAGGGAGGCTGAGACAGGAGGATCACAAGTTCAAAGCCAGCCTCAGCAAAGGTGAAGAATTAAGCAACTCAGTGAGACTCTGCCTCTAAATAAAATACAAAATAGGGCTGGGGATGTGGCTCAGTGGTCGAGTCCTTCATAGTTTAATCCCCAGTATCTCCCACGCCCCAAAATAAAGAATACCTGGAATCAAATTACAGACATAATGCTGCATCGCAATTTTTAGAAAATCTACCAAATCTTTCACTTAAAAAAATTATACATTGTGATAAGGAATTCTTAGAGAGGGACAATGATGGGGTGATTTCTCACTCCTAAGAACTCACTAAAGCACGAGGTCAATTCCAGAGGCAACACATGGATCCACTTATAAGACAGGTCTGCCAAGGTGCACATCAGCACACCCATGTTATTCCTATTTACAGGAGCTCTGAATGCAGTTTAAACAAAGGTAGACCTCAGTATTATCTGCCATTTCCACAACTTCATTTCCAGAATTCTGAGAGGCTACTAAATTTTATTTTAATTCTGAGAGGAAATAAGTGTACGTTACAGTCATAGATGGCTTTGGATTGAGCTGTCTCCCAATTAGTATTTCTTCACTATCCATGTAACAATGTGTTTCTAAAGTAATTTGTTTATTTTTTGTGTATGATGCTGGGGATTGAATCCACTAAAGTAGTTTCACTATCTGAGAATCTGTAAAGAGAAGTCTCAATCTGTGAAGCAAACAGAACAATAATTTACTAGTAATTCCTGTTCTTTTAGGGCATGTCACAATATCACTGTTAAATGTGTCCCGTGAGTTCAAGAGCAGGGGATTGTCTTATCTTTCTCTACCATCTCTGATGGGTAACTGTCCTCCTAGCTCTTGTCTCCTATGATTTCACTACAGAAAGACTCACACACTTAAATGAAACTAGAGGCCAACTGCTTCTCAGGTAAGAGATGATGAAGTAGTCGACCCAATTTAGGACAATAAAATCCCCACAGTTGTTGGAAAGCAGGATGGATGTGTAAAGACTCGGTACTGACATGTCTTCTGAACCAAGAATTACTGGCAGGAAGTTGTCAGGCCTCTAAATCTGCTTGCTCTTGGGCAGACCCATCTTTAAAGATTTCAGAGCTAACCCCAAAAGGGTGACAAGGACAAACACACCAATCAAAACAATAACAACAAAGAGGAAATTATCACTGGGATTGAGGTGTTTTTTTTTTTAATTAAACCATACTTCTATGAAATGAAGAGATCAACCATTCAATACATATTCATTAAATGCTTAATTTTGAAAAGTAGAACACTAAGCTAGGTCCTATGAGGGATTAGACGTCAAAGATATGGTTTTTACCATTAAGTAGCTTAGAATTAATTTATAGAACTAGGGTGAACATGCAAAGTAATGACTGTTAAAATACACAAACCAACAACACACTTAACAGTCAAAATCCTTTCCCTGTGAGGACAAAGAAATTCAAGCAAGTGATCCACAGTGAGCCTCTACTCAAATAACAGAAAACCCTCGAGAAATGAAGGCATCAGTAGAAAACCTTAGGAAAGGCTCCAGGGTTCTGTCAATTGAAGTCACTCTGCAGTATTAAAATGACATGTTGGCCAATAAATTACTATTATCATATTCTATGTGTATAACTTACCTTTATAAACCCTTTCTTTAAAAATTGCAAAGAATTTCCTAAGTATGATCTCATCTATCTTTCAGATAATACTGAAAAACTATTATTTGTCTCTACTTCCAGATGTTCCTTAAGAACAGAGCAGTAAAATCAAAGTTGCAGGATACTCAAAGAACTGGAACTCCTACACACAATTTCTAACTTTGGTGCTTGAGTAAGGACAAATAAGATAATGTATGTGTTGGGCTACAGGGAGAAAGTTAAAATGAGAACATAAAATGCTATTTGGGGTTTTCATCATCATCGATACATACATTTTAAAGTGTACCCAATGTTCCCAAGTGATGAACTGAGTTAAAATGATCAGCAGCCCCCAGGTATCTGCAACACTATTTACATACATGCACATATACTGATGCTAACAAATAAAAGATAATTGCATTTCATAAATTACCTCTTTTAAGGCATTCCACAGTTCCTCATCTGTGTGCTCATTAAAGGGATCCAGGTTTTTCCTCATTGTTCCGGTGAACAAAACAGGCTCCTAAATGTCCAAAAGAGTGAATATCATTACTGTTGCCTCTTTTCATTTTATTCCAATGTTAACTTTCAGACTCGAATTAAACTACGAAAACAAAGCAAAGCAAAACAAAACAAAAAAACCAATATTCACTAGAATCATTAATTAAGGTTGCAAATGCCTATTGATGAAACAACACCTCTACAAATTTCCCATTGTACATACTGTGCTCCACATCTCATCCAGACCACTGAACACTAACAAAAGCAACTACTGCAGGGTGTCCTCATCTGAAAATGAAGGTGCAAAAGGGAGGTCTGGTTTTTACAAAAAGCTTCCTGGGCAATATCTGCAGAAACAGGAAATGTGAGGATATACTTATTTGAGGAACATTACATCAATGGAATGACTGAAATATTATCAATTCTGGATGATGCTGGAAAATACCAACCAACTACATGATTAATTGAAGTTTACACTTCAAAGGAAAAGTGGTATTTTCTCCATTAGTAAAACATTCTTCTGGTATTGGGGATCTTTCTGTGTGTCCAAATGGGATGTTCTGTCCTTTGTCCAAGGGGGACATAAACTAATGGGGTCAGTGGCATCTCTGCTCATAAAGAGATCACCCCTGATCTTGCATCAGCTAATCCCCATGTTATCTTGTCTGCACATCATGGTTACCTGTCTATGAGAACCTCATTATTAATGACAAGGGTAAGGTAACCCGAAACCTACTGTGAATCACATCATGTAATGACATTAATTTAAATAGCTCTTCTATTCATCTGCTTCAGGAGGCACCCACAATTAAACTGCTCTTAAAATGCATGCCTCCTTCTGAGTTTCAAGAAAGACTATTGTACATGAGCTTCGGTAGACTGTACATGTTTCCTTCTGGCTCAATCCACTCAGGCCACAAGGACATGAACAGCAAAGAGCCCAACTGGCTACTTTCAGTGAAGATGGCAGAACCATGAGGTACACAAATGTGGGAATCAGAAGAGCCCTGGCTCTGCCACAGGTGCCCGAGAACTGCTCAAGGGAACCACAGACTCAAGTCTCTCCTGGTCTTGGGGCTGGACCTCTAACACATGAGAAGTGTCATTCATCATCTCAGTTCTAAGATAGGTGAGGGCAAAGTGGACATAGAAAGGTCAATGGTGTGCCACCTAAAAACAGGTATCCCGAGACAAAATCCAAAAATTAAAAAGACATTAAAATGGGCATTTTATTTGCATAAAGTTGATTAAGTGACTGATAAGCCCCAAATGCACTGAAAAAAACATGTCATACCATGTTTCAGAATGACTACTGAATTGAACAGAAAAATCCCAAGGGCCTTATTTAAGGTTTTGCCTAAAACTACCCAATTAAGACTGGAGCCTAAACAACCATCTACTCAGGAATGGGAAATCTCTTGTTAGAGGAATAATCATAATTCTACTGACTTCAGATGATTAAAAAAAAAACAGAAACAAAAACAAAAAAAAACTTGGTCATGACCAACTGAGAGAGATTCCACCAGCAGAGCAACTCATATTCCAGCTAGTTGTACATATAAGGTTCACAGAAGCCAACTGGCCAGGTGCAAGGTGGCAGCTAGCCACCCTTCCTCTCTCTCTCCTCCCACTTCCCCATGAGAGTCGACACTAGCGATGACATTCCACTCAGGGGCGTACCCTGAGAGGCTCTGAGGGTGAGTATTTGAGAGACAGAGGGGCTGGAAGAGCACAGGTTCAGGAGCAGCACTGAGCCCACATGGAGAAGCAGGAGGAGGTCTCTGCTTTATCAATGACAAGTCTACTTTTTCTAGGAGGGCAGATGTGACGTGAACAGTTTTTTCCTTCAGGTTCCTCTCAGAGCAAAATCACATCCAGCAACACATCCACAGTTTGATCCTCATGGGTTTTTACAAAGAACCCTTTTGAGAGGTGATATCTAAACTGATTTATAAAAAACAAAACAAAACTGCTTTGCTCTTTGTAGTCTGGCCCTCCTTTGTTAAAAGGGTAGGAAGGGCCATACTATTAGCGATTTAGGAATCGTGGTTTGGTGGCTCAGGAGAACAGCACAGGAATGCACCAGTGAAGTCCAACCCTCCCCTATTTCTTCATCAGGGACCTGTGCATATTGTCTCCTTCACCTTCTCCCCTTTAGGAATCCCTTCAAATGGATAAGTCTCTCCAAAGAATGGGGACTAACATGAGGTCCTTCCAAGCCCAGGAGCTGTTTCATTCTCAGCCCCTGACCATCTGCAGCTGCCCTATGCTGTGTTCTGAACTCTGACCTCGGGCACACAGGCCCCAGAGAGGTTCTGGTAATTGTCACCAAGTCACCGCTGACTGGCATAAAATGACAAAAGGGAAATTCAAGCACTTCCCACTGCAAGAGGGGTCCCCACTTAAATCTATACTGTCAATCTAAATGGAAATATTGGACAATCACTCATGTTCACTTAGGCAGGAGAAAATAGTTTAGCAAATAAGAACATTTTTCATTATGACATGCTGAATATATATTTCACTGAGTAAAGTTTCAATCAAAACTTGTTGAATGAGAAGAATGATTTACTAAAACATTAAGTGATTGAAGCTGTATTTTTCTTTAAAACCAGCAGGCAATTTGTTCAATGTCTGTTTTACTACACCAGCGTGTTTTATGTATGGTGTTGGTTTCTGCTCATTGTACTTTCATCCACCTGCCAAAGAAGAAACCATTATATTTACCTTCCAAAGGTAATAAAGTGCTCACAGTAGACACACATTGTAAGAGTAGATAAGGGTTGGATTAATTATCACTTCTGATAGATATTATTATTTAACATGCCTACCTTTGTGCAATAAAATTAATAAACTAATCTTATAAATAAGTGTTGTAAAAACGTTTGCAGGCAGCACATTCAGCGTGGGGATATATGGCAGGACACACAAGCTTCTTGTAAATATGTGCAAAATTTATTAGCCTAAGTATATTTTTTCTGATGGTACATATTTAAACCTCATTTAATAAGAGATACTTTGACCCCTACAGGTAGCTGATGTGGTTCAGTTAGGAAAACAATTGCTCTTGTTCAATATAATAATTTAAATGGAAGACTAACATCAAACCTGTTTTTCATTACAGTTTTAAAAGTTCACATTTTATTTGTGCTTTGAGCCACATTCAGTAGTTAATTTTCCCTCTGTTACTAACATAACACAAACACATAATAGGCAAGTGGCCCAAAAGCGGCCACTCCATCAAAGCATTTAGGGTAGTTACTGATGACCCCTTGGTAGAACTGCCAGATTGAAAAGTACAGTCTCACCAGACCCAGCCTACTACTGACTGGGAGACAGGCCTCACTTATCCCAAGAAACTCTACCCACTTACCTTCAGACACTTAAGACCTGGAACCAAGACAAAAACTGCTACAAACTAGAAAAGCACAACTTTAACCTAATCTTTCTGGGTCACAAACCAGGCAACTTCGGCTATTAACTGCTATTTCCCAGTGTCCAAACAGCTGTTTTTATGTTAAAATCCAGAGGACCTTTTTTGAGAGTAGCACATCTCCTGGTCTCAAGAACCAGGGAGTCAGTCACCTGAAGTCACTTTAAGTCTTGGTTCCCTCCTCTACTTTTTTTTTTTTTAAATCCTGTAGCCTCAAAATGAACCGATCATCATCCATTTTCAGAAGAAAAGAACATTGTTAGTCAACAAAGGAAGAAGAATTTAAGTCCCCTAAAGTCTTCTTTAAATACAAAAAGGTCACCAGCTCCAGGGAGCAATTCTACTGGCTTTAATGAAGACTTCACTGTGCAGAAAACAAAGGTCGACTGCATTAGGCTGGGATCCAATTGTATTTCTTTACTAGTAACAGCATACCTACTTCTTTTTCTCTTTGAGTTTTATTCTCAGAAAGAAAAAGGAAAAAAAAGAAGAAGAAGAAGGAAAAAAAAAGAAAACCAGGTAATCCAAAAGAAGTCTTAAAGAGACACTGTTCTGCTTACCCTGTTCAACCTACTGAAGAAAACTGGGAGAAAAGAAATATCAAAATAGCACGAGTGGTCTGTTTAAAAAATTCCTGGCTATTGTTCTCATACAAATAAAATAATCTATTAAATGTAAAAGAGAAAATCTGTTTGATCATGATAAAGATGATAGCTGTTTGTGTGCACCAACCCTGAGGGTGAGATCATAAAAGCTGAATTTGCATAGAATTATTCTGCAATTGAAAACATTTTTCTTTGTGCCCACAGGATAGGGGCTCTAGGTGTCAAGAACCCATCCAAAAAAGTTTTGAAATCCATTCTTCCAGATGCTTTTTGATAAGCAGACTATTCCTGGAAGACAGCCCCACCTTGGGTTTCTCTTTGGAGAGTGCATTAACCATTTCGGGTAAGTAGCACTAACAAAATCTACTTTTTAGCTACCTGCTCTGGGGACTATTTTCATGGTTTGCTTATTTCTGTGATTTTGAACACATATTGAGGAGTCCCTTCATAAGGACACAGTGTTGGTTTTTTTTAAAGGGACTCTAGGTTGGTCCCTGCTTCTGTATTGGCTACTGTATATCACCACTCCTATGCCCCTCCCCAGGTCCTGAACTCCTCATTCAGAATTGCTCATGGCAGGGTCCAGAAGGAAAAAAGACCCTGAATCATCAACTAAGAGGAGATGCACGAGAGAGAGAGGACTGGGAGCTCACTGCTCCAGGGTTGGGGTAGGAGTGGATGACAACAAGAGACAACACTTGGTTTCCCTTTTACTGTGTCCGCTCCAAACTTCTAAATTCCTTTGGGGGGCGGGTTGTAACACTAGCGGCCCCACCCCAAACTTGTACTGGGGAGGGGCATATGATTTTTGCACTGCAAACTCAGTAGCCTTCAAATCACCTTGACAACAGGTTTTCTCAGCACCTGCAGCCCCTAAGACCTTGTCAGAGAAAAGACTCTGAGCTCCAGGAGGTGAGGCTGTGAGTGCCTGTCACTCATGAGCCATGACACACACACATGAACCCCTGTTTCTAAAAGGACTTTTAGTGCTGAATGCCACTTGAGATTTCTGGCAAAAGAAACCACACAAAGTATCCGGCCTTTCAAAATAAGCTAACTGCCCAAGAGTGACAAAGCTCTAGGAGAAGGCACCTCAGCCTTGCTCCATGCTGATTCACTTTGACTATGGTTTGGGGGTATCCTTTTTAAGTGGGAAAAAGCCAAACAATTGGTAGAATATCTGGTGAGATGTCATTGAATTCAACAAACATTTATTGAAAAAAAAATTTCTAGAGCCTGACAGACCTCAGTTTTGATTCTACTACTTATAAGCTGTTGGCCTCACGGTAAGCAATGAATCTCTCCCAGCGTTGGTTTCCTTCCTGGGACATGAGACTTGCCCCGCCCACCCTGTGGGGCTGAGGCTTCTCACACAGGGCAGCAAGAGCCTGGCCAAGCAGGACAGGACAGAGGGGCACAGTGTTTTAAAACTGCAGGTGTGACCAATGGATCATGAAATCAATTTTGTGGCTCGTGATCATCATTTTGTCTTTTATATGAACTAGAATAGAATGGATATAATAGAAAATATCAGAGCACAGGGCACAGAGTGATAATGTTTTATGAGATTTTTGTTTCTGTGCACGTGTGTGTGCAGGGCCTTAAACACAGGCCTGTGTGGAATCAGGATGCAAAGGAGATTCCTCCTGGGGACTCCAGCCTGGGCAGCTTTACAGTAGTGTTGACGAGGCTCAGATGCCCAGGATCTCCGGAGTTCACCTGGAATCGTGGCTCTGCCGCTTCCTGGTTGAGCAAGTTAAGCTCTCTGTGACTCAGTTTTTAAATCTGTCACATGAGGGTGACAATAGAATTGTTGAGAGGATTAAGTGAGAGGTGGTGGGGAAAGAAGTTAAAACATGTGAAGGATTTCACCAAGGTGAGGAATTATTAGTCCTGAGGAACTTGTCTGAGGCAGCGACAAGCACTGGAGCCCTGGAAACAGGAGAAGCAGCCTCTGTCCTCAGGAGACCACAGTAAGGAATGTGGGTAGTGCCTGGGGGTTAGGTAGGCGGGGTTTGCAAAGGGTTAGTGGGGTATGGGTACAGAGCAGATCAGTAAAGTAGGGCGGGAGGAAGCCAGAAAACAAAACAAAGAGAGATGGCTTCACCTTTTTTTTTTTTTGAGAAAAACATCAGATTTTCCTGTACGGCTTAATCCTAGGTTGATCTAACACACATACTCTCTCTCTCTCTTTCTGTGTTTGTCTTGGTTTTTCTGCTGCTTCGCTATTTAAATTTAAAGAAATAATTTCGTTTAAAGAAAACCACCACGGATTACAAAAACATAAACAGAAATTAAGGAGCCAGCTCATTCCAGAATGTTCTACCATTTTTAGTTAAGTAATGATCATACCTAAATGGCCAGTATTGATCACTCCCCTAAGAATCAGGCACCGGGCCACCGACATTTTTGTAGGCAGTCAAATCTTCATGAGGAATCTGTTAGGTGGTCATTACTAGATCTGGCTTAGGATGAGGACACTAAGGATGGGTGACCTCATCAAAGTGACCTTATCACTGTAGGAGGCAGAGAGGGATAAAAATGTGGGTCCTGTTGACACTCAGTCCACGCTCTGAATCAGTGGAGCCCCTCCTGCCCCCCGAACTACATTGCCTCTCTAAACTATGTTTCTTCTATCAACCAACATTGCACCTTGGAGACAAAGATGATAAAGGTAAAATATAAAGGATCTGTGTTTACAATGCTTGGCGATCGTGATCTACATGGATACAAAGCGTAGCACTGTTTTGTAAGTATGCTCTCTGGAATAGACACATACAACATTTGCACAAAAGGAGGGTGGGAACTTATGGAACAGAACCAAAACCTGGTGATGTCAAGGTGTATTTAGTCTTTGCTCAGATGTGCTTCCAAAACATTCCCAGCAGAGCCAAGAATCATCTAACGCTGCTTCTTTATTTAGAGTTCTTTTATGTACACAAGTATACAACCATTTCTTATTAAGAAGCATTAAGAGTAATGTAAGGCACGTTTCTAGATCCTTTCATCCAAGGATATGAAAGAACTTGGCAGACACACCCCTCATCTCTGTTAAATAAATCTCCTTTGGCCCATTTCTGAGATGGGTACAAGCAAAAGATGTAACTTGGGAATTTAAATTTTCATTTTCTACTGTAATCATTAAGTCATGATTATAATCTCCAGAAGGAATCTTTTGTGCCAGAAAATTTTCCCCATTTTTTCTGAAAGGGTTTTTTTGGGGTTTTTTATTTTTGTTTTTTGTTTTTTTAAAAAGAACTGTGGGAAAACACACAAAACATGAAATTCACCACCTTAACCATTTTTAAGTGTGCTGTTTTGTGGTATTAAGTGCATTTACACAATTGTCATCCCCATCCTTTCACAGGATTTTTTTCATCTTACAAAACTAAGCCCTGTACTACTCCATGTCCTGTCTTCCCTCAGGCTAACAATTGCCCCTTTACTCTGTCTCCATGAACTCAACTGCTCATAGCACCCTATACGCTAGAACCATTCAGTACTCTGTGACTGGCTCATGCCACCAAGCACAATGTCTTCAAAACGTGCCCATGTTGGAGCATGTGTGAGAGCTGCCTTCTTTTTTAAATGCTGAATGATTTTCCATTGTTTATATAAATCATTTTTAATCCATTTATCTGTAGATAGACACTTGGGCTGTTTCCATTCTAGGCTGCTAAGAACACAGCCATACCAATATCTCAAGACCCTGTTTTTAATTCTTTGGTCCAAATACTCAGAAGGGAAATTGTTGGATCATTTGGTAACTCTATTTGTAATGTTGGGAGGAGACTTCTGCTGTTTTCCACAGTGGTTGTGGTGTTTGACATTCCCACCACCAGAGCACAAGGGTTCACATTTCTCTACATCCTCACCAACATGTGGTGATATATACATATATATATTATAGTAATCATTGTGAGGTGCTATCTCATCATGGTTCTAAGGTGGATACCCTGATTTCAAAATTACTTGAAGTAATTTCCAATTATTTTGGAAGTGCATGGTAGATTATAACCATACTGTCATGAGATGCAAATCCACATTCTCCTTCCCTTGGGGAGCCAGGTTCTCCACGTTTCCTAATCAACAGTACTTAAAGGCTCTTTATCTACATGTCTAGAAGGCACATTTGCCTGGCTCCTTTTATTTTGCCTCTGTGGTTCTCATCTCAGGAATCAGTGTGCATGAGTGGGTACCTCAGCTCCTCTTGACAACCATATGTTTGCAAAGTGTAAAAAACCCCAAATTAGAACCCCTAAAGAGCAATCCTGGGGTTGAACACATGCAAGCATCAAAGCAGAGGGCAAGATGAAGCTGCTTCAGGCCTGCGGGGACAGGCCTTATGGTGCCCATGCCTATTGACCTAGAGGATAGTAATTACTCAATAAATACTTCCTGAATTTGTATTGAATAGATGAACTGAATGCAGTGACAGGAGATTCTATTGTGCATGTAATTCAATCTCTAGAACACTCCCTGAAAGTCTTCCACTAAGAAGCAGAAGAAAATAAAACAAAATCAGAGCCCAGGAAGACAGGGCAATTCAACCCTTTGCCATGACGGCCAGCAGGCCCTGGGTCGGCGTGAGGCATACTATACGTGCTGACAGCTCTTGTGACAGCTCTCAGAGGTGCTGCCAGTAGCTGCCTGGTAAAGAAGAGTAAACAAAAGGGCAGAGGGATGGAATTCTTTTTCCAAGTCTTCTTCCAGATTATGTACGGCCTCCCCAATCAAAACCACTTATGAATGCCTAGGTTCTAAAAGTGCCTGCAAAGCATCTGTAAGATGTGACTCTCGCAGCTCGAGTTTAACAGAGGGCCCTCCATGAAGAGAATCACCTCTGAAAGGGAAGCTTTACTCCTTACAGCAAATTCCCTAATTAAGATACTTAAAATCCATGTTTCCCTATAGAAACTTCTCAAATGCTAAACAGACCATTTGTTATTCTGTTTCCAGAATTATGTAGTTATCAGTGGATAAAACTGTCACCTAGGGAAGCCAAATCCAGAATCTATCTGGGTAAGTTATTACTGAATCACCCCCACACACACACACTCCTGCGTGTGCATGTGCGCACGCACACACGCACATGAAAAAAAACAACAGATAAACAAATCAACTCTAATATCTGATGAAAATATCTGTTGAAAATACCTATTCAAAATATGCTCCATTGGGGAAAGAATCAGTCTTTTCATTCCACTTCTTGAAAAGCAATAAAATTAAAAGCAATTAAACTCAAGTGCCCTTGTGAAAAGCTCATGTGAGAATGCTCTGACTTGCATACCTGAGGTATGATGGACATCTTCTTCCTTAAATCGTGAAGTCCAATTTCAGTTGTCAAGATCTTATCGATCCAAATTTTCCCTTCGGGTTCTGACAATCTAAAAAGGGCCGAGATGAGGGAACTTTTCCCAGCTCCTGTTCTTCCCACAATTCCAACCTACAGAGAGATCCAGGAGCGGGGAGGACATTTAATAACATGCAACACAGCTGGAAGAACACTCTGGTTTCTGAAGGTGAATTACGGAAGTTCTACACAGAACATCTCTGAAAGTTTCTCGACCTCGGCACTGTCCACATTTTAGGCTCAAAAATGGTAAAGCGCCCTATGTCCTGTGGGATGCTCATCAGTATCCCTGGCCTGTACCTACTAGATGCCAGCAGCGGCACTCAACTGTGAGAACCCAAAATATCAGACATTGGCAAATGTCCTCTGGGGGCCCAACTGCTCCCAGTCGAGATCTACTGGTCTACCGAAGTGTTAAAATCAGCCATCTGTCTCCTGGCTGGGAAGACCTGTTAGCCTCTCAAGAGCATGCTGAAAAGTCAGCTCTTGAATGAGGGTTACTTCCAAGGTGTAGGTATTTTGAATCTTAAGAATTTCTTGGGTAACTTCACAGAGATGTTAACTGCAAGTCAAAAGTATTATACATAAGCAAGTATTAATTTTTCCAAAGTCCTAAGACAAATTTCTTTGGCAGAGAAACTAAATCAATTCTGATGCTAAATATCTGGTTACATTTATTTAAACATCTTAAAATGTTTAAATGTCAGTCTTGGGTCTTAACAGACCATAATCAGTAGCCAAAACAAGCAACAATGAGATCAACACCACCACCACTAATAATATTTACTATTTACTTGGGATCTTTCATCTGGGCAGTTCGTAAGGCATTTTACAAATCAATTAATACTTATAATTGCCCCTTGAAAAAGAGTCATCTTAAGTGATCATTCCTCTTATTAAAGCCAAAGTAGGAAGAAATGAAGTGCATGGACAATTGGATCAAAGAATCAATATACTACAGGCAAAAGCTGGTCAGGAATCGAACTATACTATAATAACTAGCTTATACAAGTGCACACTTAAACCTGTATACAGAAAACTGGCCTTTTTAACCAACAAGGTTGCTCAACTGTAAATTCCCTGGTGGGGGCTTCCTGAGAAATGATATCATCCTTATTTAAAAATCTGGAATCAATGAAGACATGCCTTCAATCATTGGTAAATTAAATCAGTGCATTTAAAAATACACTGCTTCAGACAGAGAGGAACTGAACTTTCCTGCACACTGATTATCTGCTGGGAAATTTATACATTATCTTATTTGAATACTTTCAAATAAAACTCTATAAAATCAATAATGGCATTTAAAATTATCTTTATAGAGATTAAATGTCAGAAAGAGTGCTTTATCTCATTAAAATAATCTTTAGAGCCATTACCTACCTCATGGGAAGTCCTAAATTCTGGAACTGGGGACAAGAGTACTGGGGATTGAACCTACAGACCCTTTACCACTGAGTTACATCCCCTGCTCTTTTTTTACTTTGGGACACTGTCTCCCTAAAATGCCCAGGATGGCCTCAAACTTGTGATCCTCCTGCCTTAGCCTACTGATTAGGAAGAACTATAGCAGTTACTACTGGAGCTGTTGAAGTCCTAATTTATATTTAATGGATGGACCAACTTCTCAGGTGTTTTCTGAACACAGGTATGCATGTCCCAGGGTATAGACATGTGGTCTGTGTTTGCTTCTGTCTTCTCTGGGTGTTCTCTTGTGTAAATCAGCACACACCAGGACATAGGCAGATGCCACATTGGACAGTATTGTGGACACTCATGCTATCAGCTCCCTGGGAAACTGTTACATCTGTGAAAACTCAAAGAAAACTTGGCTCTGGCTATTTCTCTCTGGCATTCAAAGTCATCAAAACTATAGTCTGAAAGATAGTCACAGGTAAACAATGGGTCTGATCAGATGCCTAGGGAGAATGTCCCTAGCATCAGTTAAGTTCATGTTCATCCCACTAAAGGAACAGGTTGAGATGCTTTTGTGTTAGCTGCTTTGCAACTACCTCCTTGTGTTTTCTCAACCAGGCCAAGGTTGGTCTCTGACAACCCCATCAACATGTTAGACGTCTGTACTTGGATCTTTCTAAATACATCAAACTCAGCAGGATCAATACTCAGTGCTCACTCAAAACAGCCACTGCTTCAGGCCTCCCCTCTGTAATCTCCTAACTTTTTTCCCAGGTTCTCAGGCTCTGAATGCCCACCTTACTTCCAGCTTCCTCCAAAGATAGCATGGTATCAAGGCCTGGAGAGTTGGTATCTGTCTTGATTTGACCCTGCAGCCATTGCCTACGTTCAGGTGATGGTTGCAGGAATTTTTCCATCCCTGGTGCTGAGGATGGAACCTGGGGCCTCTTGCATGTTAGGCAAGTGCTCTACCACTGAGGTACCTCCCACCCTGCATTACCTTTTTTAAAAAAATATATTTTTTAGTTGTAGATGGACATAGTATCTTTATTTGTTTTTATGTGGTGCTGAGGATCGAACCCAGTGCCTCAAGCATGCAAGGCAAGCGCTCTACCACTGAGCTACAATCCCAGCCCACCTTTTAAGTATCAAAACAAACTCTTCCTAATTATAATCAGTGCAAATGAATATGAAAAGTTAGTAAGCACTAGCCATCAGCCCAGCACTCTGACAGAACCACTCTTCATGTATGGGTGCAACTATGTGTGTGTTCCTAAAGTTACAAACTCGCATCTAAACAAAACAAGATTAATATAAACATATTGTTCTCTGTTTCATTTATTATTTCCTTAAAACATTTAAGAAGCACATAATATTAAAGCATATATAATCATTTATTTAACAAATCTGTTATCTGTAGATGTTCAGGCTGTATCCAATATTTTGCTATTATAAATAACCTCATGTTAAATATTCTTGAAGCTTAATGTTTGCAAATAAATAATTATTTCCTGAAAATGAATTCTTAGACATGGAACTTCTGAGCAATAGGTATAAACACTTTCAAAGGAGGCTTTTAAGTACTGCCAAACTATCCTCCAGAATGAGGATCCCAGTATCTACTGTCACTGGCTCCCTGCTCATTCACCAACCTCAGTGTTGTAACTTTGTTTTAATCGACATTAGTTTGATTCCCAGAGTGGCATCATTTTCCCTATTACATCTTGCTAGGACCACAGGCAGCTGCTGGCTTCCAATCTCCTGCTGGGGTCTTCCCACTGGGATCCTGTGCAATCAATTCTCAGACTCAGTCTCTGAAGGACAACACTGTGCCTCACTTCACACTGGAAACCTCCTCTACAAAACGTCCCCAACCAGCCTTCCCATCTCAGCTACATTAGAGCTTCCCTGGGGGAACTGGTGCTTGAGGCCTGAACCTGAAAATGTGTGTCATACACCCAGCAGTTCCCTCTGCTGTGTACCCTGCAGGAGCTTAATTCTTAATTCGTGTGGAATCATAGTTGTGTGCTCAGCTCATGGTGGTGCCTCCACCTAAATTTTTCACAAGCATTTCCACCTGCTCAAATCCTAGCCATGTGCCACCAAGTTTATTTCAAATGGCTCATTTCATAAAAACTTCACCTGTCCCTTCTGCAGACATGTCCCAACCCTAACAGATGTCATATCACCCTTTCCTAAACATCCATAAACTCTGTGACCTCCCGTCTCACAGAGCAGTCATTCATAAACTACTTTGCCTCTTTCACTGGATTTCAAGTGTTGAGGGCAGAATCTATATTAGATTTACCATCATACATTCATTTACCTATGACGTCCTGTGAAAAATAGCAATCCCACGGAGAGTTAAGAGAGTAACTCAGGCTTGAGAAATTTTAGGGATTATCACCATATTGTTCAGGTAAGTGATAAGCTGGTCAGAGAAGATGAACATGGCCAATGAGCCTACAAACAGGATGGCAAATGGCCAGCCCCTTGCTTTCACGGGGCAGACAAGTCATGCATTGGAAGCGGTTAAGCTCACCTTACACCCAAGTAGAATGACAGCTACCTCCAATCAAGCACTGACCGTGTGGATCTCTAGGCTAGGTATTTTCCTGTGGTGAGCTCCTGTTACTTCCATTTTGCAAAAAAGAAAATGGGAAGTTAAAGAATCTGTCTGAAATAATTGAAACTGTAAGTGGTGGAATAGGACTAGAACCCAGTTCTGTCTGCTTCTTGCCTGTTGTGCTGAGGGCCTCCCTGTCACTGTACCCTCTTGGTCCATCTGTAAGGGAGATGGTAGGGGAAGTATGGTCACCATATAGACCTTATCGCTAGGCATGGAAAGCATGCTGCAGATACCAGTGTGTAATGTGGGGGTAGAACAAGAATCTGGTTTACTCTGAGCAGACCACAGTTGGTGACAGAAGAATGGCCACCCACAGCAGAGGTTGGGAGAAACCTGCAGGTGAGAGACAGGCATGGGCCACTCAAGAAAAAGGACAGATTAGATCTAGTATTCTATTGGGACAGTGAGACTTTTTTTATGACATCGGTTATGAAAGGAACTCAAGTGCCTGGGCTGGTGCAGGGACAGAGATGGCTACATAGGAATGGTTAAACTGCAGATGAAAATAGTCCGCAATGGAAGACAGTCTCTACTGGAAAGATGCGAATAAATGCATCAATTTAGGGGCTGGGGTTGTGGCTCTGTGGTAGAGTGCTTGCCTAGCATGTGTGAAGCACTGGGTTTGATCCTCAGCATCACATAAACAATTAAGGTATTGAGTCCATCTACAACTAAAAAAAGCATTTTAAAAAAAATGCATCAACTTAGGATCATACAGAATTTAACTGTAAAGTAAACTCATGGTTTACACTATATAAAAGTCAAAAACTTCTATAAGGTATTAAGTGGCCCAGGGCTCTCTAGAGTCTCACATTCAGTCCCAAGAAGGGTTGGGTTAATCCATGAGCTCAACTTCATGCTGATGAAGTTTCTTGGAAATCGTGCATTATTAGTCACAAAAAAATCGCTGTGGGTGACAGGGGACTTCACAGGAGGGTCTCCTGCAAAGATGACTCTGACTGCAGAGGGCTAGGTCGCCTGTGTGACTACATTGCTAACAAGTTTCCAGAAGATGCAGTTGCTACTGGAGCAGCCAGGACTGACAGGGCTCCCATGAGGCGGGCTCTCTGAGAAAACATTATGTAAAAAAGGAGAAAATGTAGGAAACTCATATTTTTGCACATTATAGCAAGGTCTAATACACATCTGTAAACATGTATTATCCAAGTAATAGCTCTGAGCAAGAAAAAAATAACAAACCAAAATCAATCTACTTTTAGAGCTGGAAAATGCTTTAAAATGGCCCAGTACTCTCTCAAATGATCAAATCAACCACAAAATCACCTAAATGAAAAATGCAGCCAGTGTTTAGAATCAAACCAGGAAGGCTAAGGTGGTGTTTACCTCATTTTTGTTCTTTATTTTTACTTGCTATTTCTTCCATGAATTAAAAACCTGCTTAGTACCGATCACATTTTCCCATTTACTATAACTTCCAGGAATCTCAGCAGAGGAGACCACTGAAAGGAAATAAGCACCTTTTCTGCTGTGTTGGCATATTCCCATGTCCTTGCCTGAAATAGTGCCCCTGTCAATCAAGTCCAACACCAAGGGGGTGGCCTGCCATCCCGGGGGCAGGTGTGGCGGAGTTGAAACCTAGCTGGACACAGGCAGAATTGAAAGCATTCCATGATGACACTGCCTGCCTGCAATCTCTAAAGACACCGATGGAGCTGAGGTGACGCTGGGTGGACCGCAGCACAAACCAAAAGTCAGGTTACTGTCAATATGACAATGCGGTCTTCAAATTCAATTTACCCTCAAACATTTTCACATCACAGGTAATCCTATCATGTGGGGGTTTTAAGATCGAGGAATACCAGTCTGGGGATATGCATTGTTTTCTAACTTGTAAAACAGAGGTTCTTTGCTAATTCCTATTTTGTGGCTCCGAGGGAAATGTAAGATGTATGCCAACGATGAAAATGACGTTTGCAACATTCAGATCTGATAAATGCACTGTGTGCGAGTAAGCAAACATCCCTCCAGTCCTGCCAGGAACGGGATTTGAGAGACTGGCTTTCATCATAGCTCGAGTTCCCTACACAGCTGTCCTCACCATCTTTGGACCTACAAAGAAGCTGTGGAAATAATTAGGAGCTTACTTTTGCCAAGTGACTTACTGAAGCTGTTCCCTGGGTACCCTTTGGGCACTAAGTTGTACATTTATTCTTTCATGTCACAAGGGCATCACTCATTAAATCATGCCTGTGATTAGGCCATTAAATGGGCCCGTGGTGGAAAGAGTTTAAAAGCGGCAGCTCATAGAGTATTTAGCACTCCAGGGGCTGGGGGTGTAGCTCAGTGGTAGAGTGCTGGCCTAGCATGTGCAAAGCCCCTGGGCTCGAGCCCCCGTAGTGCAAAAGGAGGAAAGTACTTAACATTCCCATCTAGGGGATGGGCTGCTCACAGGGTTGTCTTGTGGGTGGGTTTTATTACCAGGTTCTTCCTACCTGCGTGTTATGCTCCCAGCCAGCTGTCCCCGGCATCTACCATGTACCCGGCAGAATGCCATTTACTGGGGGGCAGGAATGTTCCCTAATCTTAAGAAGCCATCCCTCTGTGCGCATACATCACATTTTGCATATCCACTCACCAGTCGATGGACACTCAGGTTGCTCACCCTTTGGCTTTTGCAAATAAAGCTGCTAATGAACGTGGGTGGACCACAAATACTATCATCAAGCACCTCGAAGATTATGAGTAAGAACAGACTCACAGAGGCAGAGGTTTGAGCTGAGTGTGAAAATGAGGAGACTTTCTGCAGCCAGACAGCAACAGGAAAGGGCTTTGGAGGCTGGGTGCAGCCTGTGTGCTGGGAGATAGAAGGACAGGTCCTTTGGGAAAACAGGGGACACCCAGAGTGGGGGGAGGGGTGCATGCTAGGAGTCAAGGCAGGAGGGGCAGGTAGGGAAAGAGCTTCCTATTGCCTGTTTTGCTCTGGTTTAGTCCCTGCAGGAGTCTGCCCTAATTCTTGCCAAGGGCACTATGCCGTGAATGAAAGGACATTGCTGGTAGGTGTGGACGCTGGTAGAACCAGTCCACATACCTTCCCTGCAGTCTCCCCAGCCCCTTCTCGATTTCCTTTCTTTGACTCTGAGTGAGTCTTTCGGCCCTTTACTGCCTCCAGCATGGGGCTGTGGTTTCTCAGCCCCAGTGGGGTTGTAGCTTCTGGGCTTTTCTCTAGTGGCTGAGAACTAGTCATACAGCTCCAGCAAAAGCAGGCCCAGGGCTGGGGCCTGCAAGGGTTCCAGCAGCAGCTCTCTAGGCCAGCAAGTCATGTGTGGTGGGAAACCAGGGAGTAAAGGGAGGAATGGAACAGAATCTGCAGCAGTGGACAGGGAGAAAAGCATTTGAGCAATTCAAGGAGTAGGAAGTGGTAGGAATCAGACACAGAAGCCCTGGTGACAAGGACCCAGGGTTGACGTTCTAGGTGTAATTATGAATAACTAGATGTCAAATACGGTATCTCAAGTTAGGTTAAGGGTCCAACCACCATGAGACGGCTCACGGCAGGAAGAAAAAAATGCTGGTTTCTAAGGAAGACTAATCTATATCGTCACTGATCTGTTTCCAAGAGGCACAACATGTCCTCTAGGTCCATGAGCGAGATGACAAGCAGACATGGTACTAAATCTTTAGCTGAAACTCTTGCGAAGATGGTTTAAACGAACCTTTTCTCTTGATTTAATGAGTGCCGTCAGGTGCTTCAACACTAGAGGCCCGTCTAGACTGTAGGTGAAGTTGACATTATCAAAGACAATCACTCCCTCGTTGGGCCAGGTGGGTGGTGGACGTTTCTGGTATTCCCAAGGTGCTTCTTTTTCTAGATCCGTATATTCCATCACCCGCTCGACTGAAATCATCTGAAAGAGACGTGGCAGCCACACGGTGCAGGGGCCCGCTGATGAGTACTGAAGAGTGGTCAGGGGCCCTCGTCATTTACACGAGCTGGTCAAGGATAATGTGGGTCTCAACACCCATCAAGCCTGATGAGGATCCACAGTCTTGTTCCTCACCATGGCCCCTTCCTTCACCTACAGCTGCTTCCCTGAATAAAAAGGATTTTGTAAAAAGCACAGTTACAGCCCCCAATCTTTTGCTACAGAACGGCCACCTGCTGTAGATGAGTTAAATCAGATTGTCATCAAACCTCATCATAATAATCTTCTCCACAATGAGCAAAATGGAAATATTCCATGTCTATCGTGTATATTTTTAGGAGAAGGTATACGTGTGTAGAAAAGGAAGTCACTCACACATGGACTAAGCCCTCCTAAACAATCACACCCTGGTTCCTTTGCCTACTGGGAAGGAACACCAGCAGCCCCAAGAGAATAAATGCTGGAACTGGTGGTGGGTGTAGGGAGTGGAGAGACCTATTAATTAAACAAACAACCTCAAAATACCAAATTTTTCTTTTACTGAGAATGAGAAATCACCCATTAAGAAACAAAAATAAACAGGCCTCTAAGAAATTAGCTTATATCCTCTCTAGGATTTCAGAACTTCCCTCCTACAGAGACATTTATTGCATTTGAGGACAGCCTGTGATGAATATAAAACCTGCTGACATAGCATACAGAAGACTGAGTAAAAGATGTATATATTTTATTTTACATTAACTTTAAACAGATGGAGGAAGGATCTTAAAAAACTCTGTTAGCTCCGATGTAAAAATAACAGTTTTAATATTTCACATAAGAATGGCTTTTATGCCATTTAATGGCAAGGAGACTTGAAAAGGCCAAGAACGTTCAGATAAACATTACCATATTCTCCACTTCGGCGCTTTGTCTAACAGACCACTGGAACATCCCCATGAGCGTGAGGGCGTAGGACAAAGCCAGGCCAACCTGCCCAGCATCCAAAGCTACATGAGAGGAAGGAGGGAATAATGTCAGTCTCATCCGTGACCACGCCTGGCTCCTTCTGCCATGTTGTAAAGAGAACCCAGCAAGTTGCAGGTAATGATAGTCACTGTGATGCTTCTATTAGCTGTTGGTTGAGATCATGATACACCTTTAAAACCCCACTAGGAATTTTAGAAAGATTATTAAATGAGTTTATTAATCCCAAAAGGATCAATACACACTTGAAAAGCAATGTGATATGTGTGAGGAATAGTGTCATTATTCAGATACTCATCACCATGGTTTTAAAGCCTATTATGTCATTCTGCTTGCTACGTCCAATATGACCACAGCTGGGGACAATTTTTTTTTTAAGTCAACTACTGCCCTCCTGGTTCTATTATTAAATACTAAAATTCAGCAGTGTTACAATGGGAGAGTCAGGGGTGGCGAATTCATGCCAGACATGCCCACACCTGCTCATCTGGTACCCATCTGGCAGAGATGACGATGCTCTTTCCTGCTGAGAATCTTCCTCAACCTGGTGCACAGGCAACTACACCAATAGTCCAAAAGCAAGACCTAAAGCCCTAAGCTGGCCAAAATGCTCCACAGCCAACTTTCACCTCTCCTCCCAACTACAGACAGGACTGGGGATGTGCAGAACGCCATTTGTGCAGACCTCAACCCATTCAAAGAAAGATAAAAGGAACCCATCAAGACCCAGGGACTCCTCTAAATGGATCACACTGCAGAATCGTAACCATGCTGACATGCTGTAAAGCTTTAGTACCCTTCATTAGAACCGACAGAATATGGACAAGGTGGCAAGAGTTTAATTTAATAACTGTAAACATAACTATTAATTGTAATCATACCATAAATAGTTATTCACATCTGCACTTACTTTCTGCCAGAATCAGGGACCCAAAGGCAATGACGATGACGAAGATGGCACAGATGGCGTCCAGGCGCACGGCGAACCATCGCGACGTTGTCAAAAACAAGAACCACGCCTCTGGGTGCACGAATCGTAACAAGCAAGATGAATAAGTACCAAACCCCACCAGCCCCAGTGAAGGTGAGGGGCACATAGATGCACACGCGAGGAACCTGGGGATTCCAGGAATCTGGGCCACACCAGGCAACATAAGGGATGCATGCGTCACAGCATAGAGGTGTGCAGGAAGACGCAAAAGACTGCAACCCAGAGTGAGAAACAGTACCACCAGAGTCAAGAACACACAGCAGTGGTCTCGGGTGCACTTCTTGCAACGTTGCACTACAATATGAAATTCACCAGCTCATGTGGTTGATGGTTTCTGGTTCTCCAGAGTGCAGCTCTCAATTTGTTTCTGGCACTTTCCACACTTAGTAGAGAGCCCTACACACAGGGCACATTGCTTAGGGGCTGTCTCTAAATGATCAGTTTGTTTAAAGACCTGCATATGGTTTTTAATGTGCCATTTGATCACCAAAATACAATCAATATCTGAAAGACAGGCCAGAATTTTATAGATTTATAGGAAATCCTGAAGTTTTTAAATGGGAAAAAAAAAATTCACTGATCAAGTGGGTGGCAGGTCCGATAATCAGGAGATGGATTTCTTTCTTTTTTTTTTTTTTTTAAATATTTTGTTTAGTTGTAGATGAACACAATATCTTTATTTATTTTATGTGGTGCTGAGGATCAAACCCAGTGCCTCACGTATGCGAGGCAAGCGCTCAACCGCTGAGCCATAGCCCCAGCCCCAGGAGATGGATTTCTTTAGTCAATTCTGCTGCCCCGTGGGCTGAGGAGTGCTCCTCACATGATCTTGTGAAAGTTCTATTGGAACAGAGCTGTCTGCTTGATTTCCTGCGGCAGCAGCAAAGTGGGCAACTGCAGTAAGGACAATATGGCACCCAGAGCCCAAGCGATTACTAGATGGTGTTTTGCAAAAATGTTTTGCTGACTCCTGCCCAAAAGGGACAGAGACCAAGGGCCCAGAGACGGAGTACCATGCAAGCCAGCAGAGAGAAAGCAGGGAAACACAGAGGGATTCTGAGAGAAGTCGAAGTCTAGGGGCAAAAGGAGAGGGAGAGAGAACATGAGGCTATGCCCACAGGCAGGCAGGGGTGCTAGCCAACAAGGCTGAGGAAGCAGAAACCACTTCCAGAAACGTACAGACCTGAATGCAAGTCCTGGTGAGCATCAAACAGTTCCTGACACCTCTCTTCAGCTCTGTATGCCCGGATGGTCCAGAGCCCCTGGAGGGAAGACGACAAGTGGGAAAATACTGGACTCCGTGCTACAGAAACAGAGACAGACACAAAACAGAGCGAGCTCAGAGAGACCAGACACAAGCAAACCAGATGCCCTCTCTGCTCTGTGGTCATGTGTCCACCAAGCAGCACACTCAGGGCTTTGAGTTTCCAGAAGAAATGTTCCCAGCATCTTGGAGAGGATCGTACCCATTCACCCTCAAACCCCTGGTCAAACCATGCCTCACTATATTGGTGGGGAAATGAAGGTCTCTCTATTTGACCCACCTTTGACAAAATTCAAATCTAGTTATTTTTTCTTTGCAAACCCATCCTTCAAGGTCCTTTCTTCCATATCCTTCCTGGATTATCTCTTTGGTCAGAAATTATTTTTTCACTCATTTTTGAGACATGGGCATTTTAAAAAATTGTTACCTGCACTCACTCTACTAAATTATAAGGTCTTTTCTCACCTTAGATTTTAAAGGGCCAGGCTATAGCCACTGTATCTCAGTAACTAGAACGGCACTTGGCACTTGGGAAGTGCCCAACAAATAGGCTGAACAGAATGGCACCTCCCTGCATCCTGAGGAAATCTTCCTCTGCCCACGGGTGCAAGATGAGTCCTTTATGGTCACCATGCATGGGGTGCCACACTGTACTTGCCCACAGGACCTGCCCTGTGGAGATATCGTTGACTGGCCTTGACTTCAGCTCCAGAAGCCTGAAGGACAGAAATTCATCCTGGTCTGGGAAGGTCACTGTGACCTGGGCCACTGCCCTCGCCTTTCTGGAATCCGTCCATAGTCCAGTGGCTTCATCATCTTAACAGAATTTTAAAAGGCAAATTCTCCTTTGTGTATCTTTGTTTTGATTTGGTGCACAATGTCCATGACTGGCCATGTGTTTTGAGCTCACTGTCTCATGACTACCAGGCCGAGAGGGTCTCCACTTTGCATGTGCATGAGGCTCTACTGGGACAGGTGTGTATCAGGAGCAGGTGACCCTGCACACTGCCTCTCCCATCATCTGGGATGATGGAAAATACTAATGAGTAAAAAATACTGACAATTCGCTGTTACCTGTCCATTACCTGGAGGAGGATTGCTGGAAAAACATGGAGTGTTTCGTCTTATAAGAGGCTACATATATTTTAGAAAATTACTGGGGGGGTGGAAATCAAGAGAAAAACTCCAACTCATTCTCTGGGGCATCCGATGGCCTGTGTGGCTGCGCAGTTCAACAGATGTGCTCACTGTGCACACGGGTACTGGGGCACACATGTGTCAAGGCAAGGAACTGTGCCAGGAGTCTGAGTCCACAATTGCATGAGCAAGGAAGAAGCAGACTTCAGGTAAGAGCCACTGTGGTCAGTGGTGGCACAGCCTGGGCCATGGGGCCTGCTGACCACCCGCTCCTCCCTGGGGCTTTCCCAACAAGGATATCTGACTGGGAACACTAACCATGAGGAGTTAAGATACTGATTTCAGAAAGAAAACCTTCCCTGAACATGGATTTACCAACCAACACATGATCTAATAATGCATGTAATTCAGGCAGAGCCCTGGGTGAATGGTCTCACTCTGGCACCCATGCTGTTCTCTCTCTTGGATATACTGAGCAATTAATTGCTATTCATTTTAGCTTCTTTTAACCTTGCACTTTTAAGATGGTAACGTGAATGTAAGACTGAGCTCATGCTCCAAATAAGTAAGGCTGGGAGCCCTGCATGGCCTTTCTGCAGACATCAGTAGATGTCCCAGCCTGCCCCCAGAGCTCAGTCACTCTGCAAACAGTGTGCTCCCAGAGATGACCAACCCAGGAGGGTTCTAGGCCCCTTGTTACCTTACCAAGAGCATGCTATGGGTCTGCCTCCAGAGAACCCAAGGACTCACTCAACTGAGTTCTCATTTCTAGAACAAGGCAGTGTCTTAACCCTGTTTCATCACAGGCATGTGGCTGAGGCAGACGTGGTGGCCACCCAGGCAGGTCCTTGAAGGGATTCTTCAGCCTGGCCATCCTCAGCAGCTTCCCTTACCAGAAGATCAGTCACCTCTGGTTTTCTCTGGCTGGGTTTGAGAGCAGGGTTGACTTTAGAAATCAGGTTTCACCCAGCCTTGAACACTAGGAAACCCAAGGCCAACTCAGGTACTTCACCTCATCCCAAGAGTTACTGAGGTCCAGCAGGAATCTGTACCTTTGAAAGATAATCCTGTTTTTTCCACACTCCACTTAGGGCTGTGGAGGATGCCTGTGGGGGATGCCTGTGGGGTGAAATGAAGGACAGCAGGGCAACTAACTAGAACTGCGAGCACACCCTAAAGGATTGTAGACCATCTCAGGGAAAGAGCAGGGCACAGAGACGCAGGCTGAGATCCTGGTCTGCCAGTGTTGCTACAGGTATCAGGAATGCTACGGGAGGCCTTCTGGTTATTACTGTGGTTTTAATTCCCTGTGTGCAAGGTTCCAGAGCCTTTGGTAATGGCCAGCAGGCACTTTCCTAGCACTACCTCGGGCAATCCTCAGAAGAACCCCAAAGGGCAGGTGTTTTTAGTGTCTTCACAAAAGGGAAAACAGACTTCAGGCCCATTAAGGCCTAAGATTAAATAAATTAACCTGAGCAATATAGTTAGCAGCCCCAGTGAACCCTGCCTTATTGCCAAGGCTGCGCTTTTCATTTGAGCCACAGTATCCCGAAGGGAGAATAGCTGGAGTTCAAGATTCTCATGCTTCACTGGAAGCATTTTTCTCTAGGCTCTGCAGCCCATAGTTAGAAAACTCCTAAATCTTACTTAGCTAATATCCAATGAACTTCCCCATTACTGTACCTCTTATTAAGCACCTTGAGTTGAACAACATCCCTGGAAATCTGGCATGGGAATTCTTTATAACAGTAGACCTGAGGATCTATAGTCTGAACACGTGGCATGCATTAACACTTGGCTAGCCAATGCCCACGGCAGACACTGCTGATGCATCACAGCACCCTCACAGATAGGCACTTGGATAGAGTGTCACAATCCAAGCACTGTCAAATGAATAGAGCTGGGTAGAGAAATGCAATCAAATGCCATCCTGGTTTATGCCCTTCTCCAAGACTGTTTGCTTTTTCAAAAAAATAAAACCATCGTGTTCAAGACTGCTTAAATATCAGCCTAGGATTCCAGAGGCAGCTAGGCAGTGCAATTTGAAAATAAACCTCAGGGCTCTAGATGTCTTCAAAGAATAAGAGTGAAGTAGGTTTTGCCTAGTTCATTTGGTTATCTGTGGGGTAAAAGGGAACATCCATATTTCGCTTATTGCAGTCAACTAGGGTATAGAAAATCCCAAACATTCCACACGGCCCATGACAAAGTTGTGAGTCTCCATATCAAAATTGTTTCCAAGTTCCTGATAGGTATGCTCTGGAGAGAAAATCCCACATGCTTCTTGCAAAAGCCTTCCTGGGGTCCTCTCTCCTCACTTCCACATGGGTGGGAAGTGGCTCTTGCATAGTGCAGTCTGCCCAGGGGTTCTTTCTGGAACCAACAACCCTTCCTTGAATATTCGCGAAGCTACTTTGCAACAGGATAGTGAGTAATTCCATTTCATGAGCAGCCTCAACTCATAAAATGTCAAATGTCTTGTTCTGCAAAATAGACAGGCTGGGGCCAAAGAAACACACACAGGAGGATATCCTGGCAATGCCAGTTCCTAATGCCCTGCAGCAAGTGGCGTGAGCTGAGTGCTCTGCACACGCTCTGCACACGGACTGCAGCGCTCTGCTTCCTGCTGAGTTCTCAGCAATGGAACCTCAAAGCAGTTTAGCTGGTTCCCCTGATGCTTAAGAATTTTTTCTACAGCTTTTCTGAACAGTTATCTGTGGGGCTTTATGCAGCCACCTATGGTAAATGCCCCAAGAGTTTACTGTTAAAAAAGAGATACACACAGAAGCCACCCAAAATCAAAGAACACACCCTCCATTGTCATAATTAACAGATACTTTTTCCATTGGGGACCACAGGACAGTGTTTCTGGTCCTGGTGTGGCTTTTAGAAAGCTGACTTGGCCTTTGATTGCAGTAACCATCACAGAAGTTTTCTGATACGACATCTTCCTTTTTTATTTTTTGGCTAGCATCTTTGTATTTAAAAAAAATATAACAATTCCATTACCCTTATGGCTTTAAATTTTACTAAGAATGGAATACATTCGTTTGTGCATTCATAATGAGCTGAGCTCTGGATTATTTCATCCTTTGCAATTACCTATATAATAAAGTGATTAATTATAAAATGGTTTCCTCTGTTATCCGAAAACTAGGAAGTTGATGACAGTAACAGGCTAAATGCATTTTAAACTGATCCCCCTCCTTGTGGTCTCCAAAGGGGATTATTTTCATCATCCACATATTACCAGCCTAAGGGGGGAATCTCAGCATGGTATTATACCAAGTACCACTGATAATAAAGAACATAACTGGAAATAACAATGCTTATATTTTCATAATGCTTAACAACTGCAACTTATTTCTAGTAAGTAAAAATTTTATTTTTCAAATATATTACTTCTGTCATGGGTATATCTGACACTTCCTCCTTTCCTTTCTCTAGTATTTTCCTTCCCTTGTCACTTCTGGTATCTTCAAAAAAAAATTCTCTATTTTTGTTCTAAATTAGTTTTAACACACGATGAAACATTTTATTTATTAGAAAAATGCTTCTGGATTTCCTGCTCTGTGCACCTGTGGAACATGTCATGAGTGGCAGGGGCACATCACGGTCTGAGTGGAATATTCTAGAGGAGTACTTTTCCACAGTCGTCCTTCATTCCTTTCTCCAGTTAAATTGTAAAATTGCACCCAGCAGGCCACCAGTTCCAGTTCTACTTGCCCTAAGGACCACACTGACTCACGCTGACCATAATACTGTGTTCAATTACCTGATGTTAACAAAGTGAGAAATTCTGGAAGACACTGTGTGCAGAATTTCAGAGGTCTCCTTGATCACAGTGTAAATGGAAGCTTGGCCGCACTGCCATACCCACCTGAGACCCTCTGTACTCACTTGTAGATTCCAGGCGTTTGACATCCCTTGATGTTTCCAGGAAGTATCGTCGGAGAACCAAGAAAACAATGGCGAGGGGCACCAGGGGAATTGTGATCCAAGGAATCACTGCCATGGCCACTGACACCACACTGACCACCAACAGCAGCGTCTGGAACAGCAGAGAGACAGGGCCTCTTTACCCAGAAGTCTTCTCAAACGCTGATGCTAATAGGTGGTTTGGTGAGGACTCCAGCCCTTTCCTCAAAACGACTTGGTGGAAGAGGAAAAGCTTTCCCATCCCAGGAAATAAAGGCACATGTGTCAGAGATGACATCCATCACATGCCTGCTGGGCTCCCAGCACCATAGAAAGAAGGTCCTACGCATCCATTCTTTTGGTATAGTCAATATCTCTGAGAGTAGGTACTATTAATTTCTCTATTTAATGATTAGAAAGCTGGGACCCAGAGAAAGGTTGCATCCCAAACTACCACAAATCAAGTAGATGTTACTGGGAAATTGCCAAGCCAGTGTCACAGACGAGGATTCCAGGGACCTCAGCTATATGTCAGGAAGTGGCTAAGGGCAAATTCAGGACTCAGAAAAGGAAGAAACTAATTTCAATCGTTCTATTGGGACGTGGGGAGGCCTCCCTGTTGATCTTCTACCCACAGTTAATACTAACTGAGTGCTGACTGTGTATCTGGCTGTATGTTAAACTCGTCACATGAATCAACTACTTTAAGCCTCAGAGTATCCCTAGGAAGTAGTATCATCATCTCAGAGACACTGAGGCACAGGGAGAGAAGCAACTTGATCAAATTTACACAGCATCAGTCACGGAACTAGGGACTCACACCTTTACCCACCACATGTGCCCTCAGTATACAGCCAACTTGCTATTGTTGAGGAAAATGTTTTTATGTGGAACTCATTATTTGTCTTTAATTTTTCCTCTAACATCCTTACTTGAGGAATTCCGGAGTTTGTCAATGGGCCCGATAAAGAACAAATGATAAATGTGACAATTTTTTTGACATTTCTTAGAAGTCTGTGGAAGAGTTTTGATAGTAAGTAAACAATGTCCAATGTCTAGAAAGATTTTTGTTGTTATTGTTTTGTTTTTAAATCTTATCTCCTGGATACACATTCACTTTTCCACCACTAGGATAAGTATTTGAAATGTCTATTTCAAAGGCAAATGATGATTGCAAAAACAGATGCCACTTAACCCGGCACTTATGGGGTGCAGGGCCAGATCTGTGCTAATTCTATGAACATTCACTTAGTCATCAAATCCCCCTGTGAGCCGATT
Source organism: Geosciurus inauris (assembly GCA_004024805.1). Classification (NCBI taxonomy): domain Eukaryota; kingdom Metazoa; phylum Chordata; class Mammalia; order Rodentia; family Sciuridae; genus Geosciurus; species Geosciurus inauris. Next base: position 77,824 of record PVHX01003167.1, read on the forward strand.
TTATTTTGGGAAACTATCAATCTAAAAAAGATAGCAAGCAGAAAGAAACCCAAGCAAGCAATCAAAGACAACATGCAGAAAGAAACTGGGTGATGCTGATTCAAGTATTCAACTTTATCAAGACAAGAATGAAATTGTGGCCTGTGGCTTAAGGTGTCCGGACTGCAACTGGACACTCAGTGTCCACCCTTTAGAGAAGCACACACTAGCTCCCTGCAGAGGGCAGAAAGGCCCTGGTCCCAGGCTCTGAAGTTCACAATCTTACACAAAACACCTCACTTAGCAGAAGGCACCAAGTGCTGTGGAAATACAGGGAGACACAGATGAGCCCTGGGTGAGCATTCTGAGATCACAGGCTGGCTTCACAGACAAACAAGGCAACATGGATGTGCAGGTGGCTGTCACAGGGTGCTTGCCCAGAAAATGCAGAATTCTGCACCAGCACCTGCTCTCTCTGCTCACCAGTTCCATGCCTTCCTCACTGGGTGACTCCGGAAGGACAGGGTGAGTGGATGACACCCCGCAGACACTTGTTAGTGTGCAGAAATCCTCCAAGTCAGCTTTCTGGGAGTATCCCGACAACCATATTGTAATAAGAAAAGGATTGTCCTTGTCATTTGTGCAATAAGAAAAGTGGTAGCCAGGTGCAGTGGTGCACACCTGTAATCCCAGCACTTTGGGAGGCTGAGGCAGGAGAATTGTGAGTTCAAAGCCAGCCTCAGCAATGGTGAGGCGCTAAGCAACTCAGTGAGGCCCTGTCTGTACATAAAACACAAAATAGGGCTGGGGATATGACTCAGTGGTCAGGTACCCCTGAGTTCAATCCTCAGTACCAAAAAAGAAAAGAGAAGTGGTGCCCAAAAGGTCCTGTGCTTGGCCTGTGAGTTCCTATGAAGTCACGGTGTCATGGAGAAGGCCAGGAGCAGCTGGTACTCAGGGAGCCCAAGGCTTAGCTGCCTGCAGAAACCAAAGCAGGAAAGTGCCAAGCCCCACAGAGCTGAAGGAAAAAGGAAACCTTCCAGAGCTGTGCTCTCATGGCAGGAACCCCTGGGAGTCCAGGTGGATACCAACACATGTGCCTCCCTGGCTCTGTAACAACAGCAGCACACAAACCAGAGGGAAGCAGAATGGAGTTTCAGAGGAACAAATTCCAAATGGTGGGTTCTGGCTGTCCAATCTCTTGCCTTTTCTGTCTAAGGCTGAACGATTTCTTACTGCATTAACTGGATCATACACTGCTCAGAATTCAAAAGGTTTTAGGCATGTTCTTGAGAAGGACTTTTTAGCAATCTTAGGTTAAGTCATTACGCTCACCATCATTAGTTGTCAGGAAAAAAATAATCACTCAGGTCAATTATGAAAAAAATCTACCTTTTTTTTGTGTGTGTGGTGCTGAGGATTGAACCTAGGACCTTGTGCACACAATTACAATTTTTAAAGCTGACTTACATCATTTAATTGGCTATACTTATCAGTTCAATTATCTGGCTCCCTTAGGATGAAGGACTTCTTCAGCTAACCAAGCCTGCCATAGGAAGCAGAGTTATGCTTGAACCAAAGGGCTCTGTGCTCTTTTCTTAATGCCCATTAAAGACAAATAAACCGCTCTCAGAAACTCCCAAGTTAGCACAGGTCTGTCAGATCTTATGGGCCCAAATTTTAAGCAATTCGTAGAGGCTTTCTGATAAGTTCTGTTTCCACGTGCAGGTCTTGATACACAGCCAGCCTCCCAGTAAGGGGAGATTCACATACTCTTCCTCTCTTTTTCACACACACACACACACACACACACACACACACACACACACACACAATCTGTATACACATATCACAATATATATCACACATGAATGTCTCATGCATATGTAAAACATATATAATATATATGTTATTTATTTGTATATGCATATATAAATTTTTTACTGTAAGCTTTCTCAAACTCTTCATGAAATTTGGCACAGGACAAAAATAGCTAAGCAAAAAGCTAACACTCTGAAGGGGGAAAAAGAGATTCCAATATGTGATGAACATTCCTCCCATGAAATCAATCTCATCTCTTCCTTCAGATTCCCAGGAACTGAGCCCAAGGCACACACCCAGCCTACTGCCACCGCAAGGCATACAATGATACATGTATAGCCTGGAGAAGGGACTGACCCAGGCCTTGATGCCTGAAGAGCTGAGGGGATGTGTCGTTTTGACATGGGTCATGTTTGGGCATAATAGCTGGGAATTCTACCCAAATTTTGTAATTCTGCATGAACAAATACAAACAGGTCTTGGATAAAAGCTTTCAGTTGAGTTGAGATTTCATAACTTGTAGAAGGTATGTAGTTTTCAGAGAATGACACCTTAGACCCCAAGGGGAAATTCCTTAAGTCAAGTATGGAGTGCTAGGATAGGTTTAGGGCCAATTCTCTTCAATATGAAATGGGAAGGGTAAGACTTCCCATCTCTCTGAATCTAGAAAGAACAGGGTTATACTAACAAACCCAAAGGCTGGTGGTGAGAATTCAGGGAGACAACTCTCAGCAGTTCTTGCTTCACAATCAAAAGCTTGCCTTCCCTTATCATTACCCCTCAGTAGGTGCCCTTGCAGTCAAGAGCCAAAAGAGAAGAGCACCCTCAAGATCTACGGTCCCAAAGACTCTGAGGAATATCATAAAGTTGGAGCATGCGAGGTATCCCACTCCGACCACCGGACTGCTTGATTCCACCCAAGGACACAAGGAAGCAAGCACTTTGTTTCCTAAATGTCACATGTACCAAAATGACTTCAACTTTCCTTGACCGTGTTTAAGGTCCATCTTGCTTAAATGTGCACTTTTGAAATAAATGGCCACTGAACCTCATGTCTGTTACCATCCTTGCCCTATCTTTTTTCTAACTCCCAGCATTCCCAAGATGGGTAACTTAGGGAAGTGGAGATAATTCAACATTTTTTAATATGCTTGTTTTATTCTATAACCTTTTTTCTATCTGGGATGCTAAGAGAAAAGGTATCAATAGCACTAAACCAAATACCTACTTAGCAAATTCGGTATTTTTTAAAAATTCCTCCTTCCTTCCTCCCTCCCTTCTTTCCTTATTCTTTCTCTCTCTCTCGCTCTCTCCTTTCTTTTTTGGTAACAAGGCTTGAACCTAGAGGTGCTTAACTACTGAGCTACATCCTCACCCCTTCCTCTCTCTTTTCTTTTTCTTTTTCTTTCTTTTTGAGACAGGGTCTTGCTAAGTTGCTGAGGCTGGCCCTGAATCACTGGGATTACAGGCATGTGCCACCATGCCCAGTATCAAAAAAAAAAAAAGATAAATTTGGTATTTCATTTCCAATGCATCATGAATTGTTATGTCAGTATCAAAGGAAACACAAAGGCTAGACTTTGTACATTAGTGAATCCCAAGAAATTAAACCATGTCCATTCCAAGCCAGCCTCCTCAGTGCAGGCAAGCATCCTGACCTAAGTGTCAGGATGACAAAAGTGAAGGACCTTATTTACCATGCATGGAAAGGATGTCCAGTGCACTTCATCCCAGAAAGGATCTGCCCTGTGAGCAGCTGTTTCCAACAAACCACACTTACATCTAAATGAACTGTTAATGAGGCGTGCAAAAGCAATAAAGGGAAAAAATGACGCTTATGAAAAATGTTAATTGTGGTGTTTAGAACACTGCCCCCAACCAGGAAAATGTTACTTTCTTGCTAGTGTATATGGTAAATGTCCCCAGAATACTGAAGAAATTACACAATTTTCTACATCTAGTTGACAACCACAGAAAAGTACAATTGCCTTGCCCTCCAAAATACCAGGGGAAGGAATAAAAAAAGATAACACTTCATGATGCTTGCCTTGAGTGCAACCTCTTAAGTATTTCACCTGTGTTATCTAACTTCATTCTCATATCAGATCAAGTAGCAGGGCTTATCACTGCCATTTACAAAGGAAAAAACAGGCTTAGAGGGTTAAGTCAGATAATTCAGTCACTTTAATCCCAAATCTGTTCTCTTAATCTCTGCATGATAGGTACCCCATATACATATAAGATTCATATTTGAAAAAAAACCTGAATATATTCCTCTTTTACATACTGTCCCTTTTGTATGCATGTAAGAATTTTGCTGGGTTTCTTGTGGTTGTATCTGGCCCCTCTTGGGAGACCAGACCTAGATTCTCAGCTAATTAGGTAATGAACTTGCAAGCCCTGAAAAGATCTTAAATTGCTTGCTAATAGAACACAATGAGACATGTTGATTTTAGAACTATTGTTTCAAGTTAAAAAAAAAAAAAAAAAGTTTCATAAGAAAGATGAATTTGTAAGTCTCAAAAGCAAAATGGCTTAAGGGGGAGGAACCAAATTTAATTTTAAAAAAAGATATAAAATCTAAGGATATTATATCAGATTTGACTATTTTGCATGCTCAATAGCTACATTTGAATGGTGCTAAAACATACATTTTTTTCTATGAAGACACTCTAGAATTAATATAATTATAATATTACAAGTTTTAATGTATTTTCATAGGCAAAATTCTCATTACAAGTACTTATTCACCTGTTTGGCATTTGTCTACCAAACAGCTTATCATTCTGTAGGAATTCCTAGGTATCTACCTACAATTTACTTTACACTTAATTCCATAGGATTCTGTTCCTACAAATGTATATGAAGCTTGTGCCAAATAACTTGTTTCCTATAAACAGCAGTAAAAATATATTCTTCTTATTTTATGCAAATGACATGCCACCCATACTTCTGCCTCACTCACTCCTTACTTGAACTCTGTCTCAGACCTGTTATTAGGCACAAAGTGAAAATTCATATTTACTCATAAAGCCACTTAATCAGTAGACAGTATTCTTATTACTTGTTTACAGTATTAAAAAAATAAGATCAGGATCATCAAGATTCCTTATACCTCAGTGGAACTGGAAAGCTTTTAATTCTGTTGTCAGTCAGTCTTTAGAATTCTGTTCCAAATTCTGCTAAGTGCAAATCATCCAGATTGCCTCAAACTATTATTGATTTTGCAGAAGATATGACTTAAGTGCAATAAACAAAGCAGGATTCACTTCTTGGCAAGAAAGCATGGCAAGATTTTCCCCTGATTTAGAAAGGGGAAAAAAAAACCCCAAAAACCCTGATGCCTAGTTTTTGATCAGTAAGCTGTTTACTCATGTGGATGTAAAAGAAATTCTTCTATTTATTCTGAAAACATATGAGATAAAAAAAAATTACCTCCAAATGAAATGACTATCATAACAGATTGTGTCACTGGCTAACACAGGGTTCTTGCGGAAGCACTAAAATTCACAGCAGGCTGTACAAACCTCCACAAGTATTAAGAAATAAAAATGTAAGTCCTATTAAATTATACACTACCCTGCAATTACAGGATGAGTCCAAGCAAAGGGGAAAATATGGAAGGCCTTAAAGGTAAGCTCCCAAGCCTTAAAACTGACAGCAACAGCGTGAAATCCACAGGTGTGACTTGTATGCTAGTGTGACACCTGGCATCCCTTGGGCAGTTCAGAGATCAACTCTGGTCCCAGATCTATTGTTACAAGACCCGCCTTGGGATGGCTCTCCTCTATAACCTGGCTCTTTTGACCTCAGCCAACTCGTTTCCTCTGTTCAGTCAAAACTTTATAGGATGTTGGCATGACTGATTTATATGAGGAGATCTATACACATTCTCTAAGATTAGGCTTTTCTGGACTTGAATACAGTAATCACTCCTTTACCCTTCATTTGGCTGGTGACCTTTTCATATCCAGAACAGTCCGAGGACCTGTGTCCTCCTTCAGTTAGCTCTGCATCCTGAGCCAAGGCCAGGTGAATTGAAGAGAGAATGGCTGGCGGGTCACACTCTGTTCATCAACACAGCAAGAGAAGCATGAGGGAACATGGCACCCATTGTTGCCTTTGGTTTAGCACATCTGATCAAAGTCTTCCTTTATATCTTTCTTTGGTATTAATAATGCTCACTACAGACCCCAAGGAAAGAGTCTGAATCAGACTACTTCTAAAAGGCACACATTAAGGGCTGGTGGGTGTGACTCAGTAGTAGAATACTTGTTTAGCATACATGAGGCCTTTGGTTCAATCTCCAGCACCACAAAAGGGCCAAAAAACACACATCATAAAAATAAAGGTACCTACAGATGAAAACACTAATCAAAAGAAAGGTGAAGTATCTATCAATACCATAGTAAACAGAAAAGTGTTCGTAAGAAAAAAGGTCAAATTACCCAGAAGACACACACAAATTAATTTATGTGAATCTAAAAATATAGCTCCAAAATGCATAAAGCAAAATCTGACAGAACCCAGGAGAAACAAATTCAGTCACAGTGCGAAATTTTGGCCTACTTATCTCAATAACTGATAGAACAAGGATATATAAATCAGTAGATACAGAAGATGTGAAACATGATAAACAAACTAAAGGCCATTATCTACATTCTTTTCAAGTACTTATGTACTATGCCACAAAGCAAATATCAACAAACTTCAAGGGACAAAAATTATACAGAATATATTTGACCTAAGTGAATTTAATAAGAAGTCAATAACAAGATAATCAGGAAATCACTGTGTGTAAATTCAGCAATACACTTCTACATAACACCCAGTTAAAGAAATTAAAATAAAATTAGAAAATTTTGAAAAGAGAAAATGAAGATCTAATAATATTAAAATTTGAAGTCTGCAACCAGTTTAGAAGTAAATTTCTATAGCTTTAAAATAATCTTCTAAAAACAAAAAGGCTAACCGAGTATGGTGGTGCATACCTATAATCCCACCTACTTGGAAGGCTGAGACAGGAGGATCACAAGGCCAGCCTCAGCAAAGCCTTAGCAACTTAGCAACACTGTACAGACTTAGCAAGACCCTGTCTCAAAATAAAAAATAAAAAGGGCTGGGGATTTGGCTCAGTGGTTAAAAAAAAAGAAAAAACGGCCAGCAACTTAGCAAGAACTTATCTTAAAAACAACAAACAACAAACTCCAGAAAGGCTAAAAGTCAAGAGTCTAAAAATCTACCTTAAAAGTTTAAAACAAGCCGGGCGCAGTGGCACACGCCTATAATCCCAGCATTTTAGGAGGCTGAGACAGGAGGATTGCGAGTTCAAAGCCAGCCTCAGCAACAGAGAGGTGCTGAGCAACTCAGTGAGACCCTGTCTCTACATAAAACACAAAATAGGGCTGGGGGTATGGCTCAGTGGTTGAGTGCCCCTGAGTTTGATCCCTGATACCAAAAAAAAAAAAAAAATGTATAAAACAGTACATTAAAGTATAAGAAGAATAGAAATTAGAAAAAAGTAGATATTAATAAAATGGAACAATAACCTCCAAGGAGGAAAAAAAAAATCAGTAAACTCAAAGGTGGTTTCTTTGAAAACAATAATGGAATAAATAAGCTGCCACACTAAAACTGAGCAAGGGAAAAAAAGGGAGGGGGAATTACTATGATTGTGATTACAAGAGAGTAACACAAGGGGAGTCCAGGCATGAAAAGGGGACAGAATAGACATTGCACCCATAGATTTAACATTTTGATGCAAAGGACACATTTTTTGAAAAATAGTGGACAAAGAGTGACATGAGAAGGAACAGAATAGTTGGAAAGAAATTAGGAGCATAATTAAAATACCACTAAGAAAATTCCTGGCCTGTATACTTTCACTGGTAAATTCTATGAAATAATCAAGGAAGAAAAAAACGCCAATCTCATAATCTCTTCATTTTCTTTGAGAAAATAGAGGAGGAAGTACCACTGAGGGTTCCACTAGAAAAACAGAACCAGTGCAAGATAAATATCAAGAGACAGATCGCAAGAAATCAGCTACACGATTTTGAAGGCAGGCCAGGCTGGTCCAGAATCCACATAGCAGCTATTAGTGCAGGAGGTGAAGCCATGATCCACAGCCACAATGTCATCTTCCTTACGGAATCCTCGGTTCCTGGGCCTTTTCACTGACTGAATCAGGCTCATCCAGATTACCTGATGTAACGTTTCTAAGTGGAAACCATCTGATTATAAACTTTAACCATATTTACAAAATGCCCTAGTTACCACCTGACTGAATAACTGGGAAGTGTAGCTTACCCCAGATGACACATAAAGCTGACCATCACAAAGAAAAAACAAGGGTCAATTCTTTTCATGAAATCATTACCTCAAATACCAAAAACAGGCAAAAGATTAGAAGAGCAAATTACAGACCCACATCCTTCATGAACAATAGATACAGAATTCACAACAAAATATCAACAACTGAATACAATGATACATGATACCATGACCAAGTGGAGTTTATCCCAGAAATACAAGGCTAATTTAACCCACAAATATCAACCAGTATAATTTACCACATTAAAAGAGTAAAGGCTTGAGGTACAGCTCAGTGGTAAAGCACTTGCCTACTATGCATGAAGCCCTGTGTTCAACTCTCAGCACCACAAAAAAATAAAATAAAATAGTGAAAAGGAATAATTATATTATCTGAACAGATGAGGGGAAAAATTGTTGTAAAAATTCAAAATCCACTTTTGATTAAAAACATTTTTAATTCAGAATATTGGAAATTAAAGAAAACTTTTTCAACATATTAACAGATGTGGATATGGGAAAACACACATACACAATTGTAATTAACCTCCTTCTTAATGGGAAAATACTGACAATTTTCCCCCTAAATGTATAAGTGAGTCTTATCACTGCTAACTCCACTGTACTGGAAGCCCACGCCACAGCAATAAATCCAGACAAGGAAACAAAAATCATAAATATGGGAAAGGGAGAAGTAAAACTTATTATTTGCCACTGACAGGATTGTATATGTAGAAAATTCTACAGAATTAAAAAACATACAATAAAACAATTCCAAGAAATGCAGTGGGAATTCAACAAGTTCAATGACAGGGTCAGCATTCATAAATCAACTGCATTAAACACTAGCAACAAACAGAGAATATTTAAAACAATCCCCCCAACAGAATAGGAGAATGTAAAATACTCAAGAATAAATGCAACTAAAAGAGTACAATATTGAAAGCTATAAAACATTTCTGAGAAAAATTAAAGACCTAAATAAGTGGAAAGATATACCAGGATGATAAATGAAATACTGAATATTGTTAAGATTTACAGACACCCCCTCCAGCCCCACTGATCTACGGCTGATGACTCCTGATCAATCTCCTGGCAAGGCTCCCCATCTCCACCACCAGTGGTATTACAGTCAAAGCCACCAGCAAGACATTAAAAAAAAAATGACAAGTTGATTCTAAAATTTAAAGGATCTAGAACACACAAAACAATCTTGATAAAAGAAATACAGAATTAGAGGACTTGGCTCTCAAGCTTTACTAAAATTAATAATAACCAAGACACTGTGGCACTGATACTAGGACAAACAGATCAGTGTAACAAAATCAAGCACACAGACAGGACCTGCTCACATGCAGTCAACCAAGCCTTCAAGACAATTCAATGAATACAAGTCTTTTGAACCAACGTGGCTGGAATAACCAGGGAGAACTAAACCCCAGCCACCCATCAGTCCTCATGTGTGAAGTCAACACAAGACACATAGATTCTTAAAAAGGCCAAAGAGCAGGAATGCACCTTCACACCCCGTAGGACATGCCAAGGTTTCTTAGGACAAAGAAAAAAAAAGGTACCATACAAGGGAATTTTTAAAAGATTTAAAAAAGAAGCTGGGCGCAGTGGCGCATGCCTGTAATCCCAGCACTTTGGGAGGCCGAGAGAGGAGAATCGTGTGTTCAAAGCCAGCCTCAGCAACGGCGAGGCACTAAGCAACTCAGTGAAACCGTGTCTCTAAATAAAATACAAAATAGGGCTGGGGATGTGGCACGGTGGTCGAGTACCCCAGAGTTCAATCCCCAGTATCAAAAAAAAATTTTTTTAAAGAAGCAAACATTGAACTTCATCAAAATTAAAAGCAACTAGAAAAGATACCATTAAGAATATAAAAAAAGTACACATGTATGCATAAGGTCCAATGTTCCATCCCCAGCCCAGCAGGAAAGAGGAGGGGAGGGAGAGAAACAGAGAAATAAAGGTAAAAAAGCAAGAAACCAAGGAGAAAACATTCACAAAGCCCTAATGTTAAACATACATAAAATGTATGTACAAATCATCAATGACAAGATTTTCAAAAATAGCTTTAAAAAATCAGCAAGAGGGCTGGGGTTGTGGCTCAGTGGTAGAGCACTCGCCTTGCATGTGTGAAGCACTGGGTTCTATCCTCAGCACCACATAAAAATAAAGATATTGTGCCCATCTACAACTAAAAAATAAATAAATAAATAAAATCAGCAAGAGATCTGAACCAATATTTTACCAAAATGATATGAGTGGCAGTAAGCATGCATGAAAAGAGCATGATACCATTAACCATCAGGGCAATATAAACCAAAACCCCAACCACATCAGCCATACCCAATAGGAAGACTAAAATCAAAATGATTGATAACTCTAAGTGTTAATAAGTACTCAGAGCAACTGGAGTGCCCATAAATTGCTGGTGGGTATGTAAAGTGGTACAAGCATTTCAAAAGACTTTTTGTTCATTTGCTCTGATTTGTTTTTGAAGGTAAACATAAATCCATACTATAACCCAGCAATGTCACTCTTAGGTATTTTATCCAGGAAGAATGAAAACATATACATATAAACCCTTGAACAAAAGGGTCCACTGCTTAAAAAAGAGTCATGTGGAGAAAAGATAAATAAATAAAATCTGGTATCTTCATTGTTATGGTTTAGATGTGGTATCCCCCAAAAGCTCACATGTGGGACCATGCAAGAAGGTTCAGAAGAGAAATGATTGGGTTGTGTGAGTCTTACCCAATCGGTGGATTCATCACCTGATCGGGATTAACTGAGTGATAACTGAAGTGGTAGGGTGTGGCTGGAGGAGGTGGGAATTGGGATAAGGCTTTGGGTATATACTTGTGTCTGGCTAGTGGAGTCTCTCTGCTTCCTGATCACCATGTGAGCTGTTTCCCTCGCCACACTCTTCCACCATGATGTTCTGCCTCACCTCGAGCCCCAAGGAATGGAGCTGGCTGTCTATGGACTGAGACCTCTGAAACTGTGAACCTTAAAATAAACTGTTCCTCCTCTACAGTTGTTCAAATCAGGCCCTTTAGTCACAGCAGCAAAAAGCTGACTAAAACATTCATACAATGGGATACTACTCAGGAAAATTTTTAGAAAGAAAAAGAAACCATCAAAGCATGCTTGGAAGGAAAAAAACATTAGGTTGAGCAAGATAATCCCACCACACAAAAAATATGCACCGTACTGATTTCACGTATATGTAGGACAAGAACCAGAAAATGAATCTATGTTGAGGGCAGTCTGAGCAAGGCTGGGGTATGGTAATTGTGGTGTGGCAAGGAAGATATTCTGAGGGCAAGAGAAAAGTTCTACATCTCATTTCTGAGATGTTCTACATTTCTGAAAAGTTCTACATCTCATTTCTACATCTACATACTGCTACATCAGGTAGCAGTCACACAGATGTACACAATTATCAAAATCCAGCAAATAAAAGACAAAGTTTATTTTATTGTATATAAAGTACATTCCAATTAAAAATAATGACAGGCAGTGTCAAACTCTGGCTGTGGGTGACCTGACTTTGACATCACCCTCCCGGGAAATGAGTGTTTAGAGAACAGAGCCAGGACAGGGAGGCATATCTCACATGGGGAGGATCTCCTTGGACAGCAGGACTCCAGACAACCACACCACTGGGAAGGAAGGTGCACATGAGCACAGGAAGGCAGATGTGCCCACCACTGCTCACTGTGAAAAATAAAAATAAAAATGATAGGGTAAAAAAAAAAATATGCCACCAGAATTCCATGTTCAATATTGGGCAACCTATACAGAACTGCCACAAGGCCTTCCATGCACCGATGGCGGGGCAGGGCACGCACGTGAGGTTTAACAGTAACCAACCCTGTGCCTAAGAACAAACATGGCTCCTGGTCACAAGTGACAAGAGCCCCACGGGGTGCTGGTCCTCTGCTGTGAGCTCACGCTGGACTGCCTGCTTCAGGACTGAATGCAGGACATCAGAATACTCAGTGACCCAGAGAAAGGGACGCAAGACACCAATGAGTCACAAGACTCACACGCAGGAGATTATGATGGACTGCGTCCCACATCACAGCACAGGGACACGTCCACACGCTGAACAGTAAGTGTGGGATTTTAATAAAACAGAGGAAAGTGCGCCTGCCCAACCCTTCTTGTTCATCTTATCGAGAAAATTCATTAGGTACATCAACTAAAATGAATGCAATCAAGAACAGCATACGGAGACTCTGAAGGTCCTCAAAGACTAAATGTGTAGCCATTTCCTCTCCTGAGTACTAACTGCCCATTTTATCATGACGCAGGACGCGAGGTGACAAGACTGCATGGTGAATGGCCACAATTGTTTTACCATGGACATCATCCAACAATGCCAGGATGTAAAGTTCCATGCTCTGCAGAATACCACCAGGCTCCATAAAAATGAGACCCTTCATTTTTTTTTCTTTAGGTCTTAATTAGCATCTTGTTAGCTGACAACCATTATCATTGGAGCGCACATGCTGGGACAAATTGGAACACTGGTTGCCAGCCTGGAAGCCTGGGAGGGTCCCCGGTGATTAACTGTCACCATGCAGATATTGACAGTGCTGCTTTCTAAGTGTGCTAACTATCTCACTGGAAAGGACCCAACCATCTCATTGTCACTGAAAAAAGAGAAAAAGAAAGAAAGGTAATGGAATCACAGGAGTGGCCCTGTGTGAATCCTATCACCCTGATCACTGAAGCCCATGGTTTGAGTTTGGGCAGGAACCATGTCATCAACTCCTGTCCATGGCAAGGAAACCCACTTTAACCTGGCAGCTGGCATGAATCATTATCTCTGGGGCTGGCGTTTTCCCCAACTATTCCCTCCTTGCAAACTCCAGACTAAACCTCTTTTGTTGCTGTTGAAAGCATGAAAACACTGTGATTCAGTTAAAATGGATGATTTTACTCTTAAAGAGTCAGTAAGACAGAGATCTTTGAAACAAGGGCAAAGCAACCTCACTAACAATCTCTTTTGTGCGAGAGGGATTTGAGGGTAGGGGTGGGGGGCAGGGGTGAACAAACCGTAGAAATCTCAAAATGACAAAGTCATTGTTCGTGGCCTTTCTACACACTTTCCCTGACATCTCTACACAATGAAATGCAAGGGTCAGTGGTACGGAGACAAGCCAAGGCAGTCCTACCCTTATGCTTCTATAAAAGCCAGTGACCCCGCCTATTATCCCCAAGTCTTAGGCTGGCTTTGTTCTCAATGCCCAGATGCAGAAGCCTTTTCTCACTCCTCCCCCAGGAAGGGATGACTGAGGACACCTCCTTCACATTTTCTTTTGCTCGGGCATTTTCACTTCATAAAGCCGCAGTCAATGTGTTTTGTGTGGGGGGAGGAGGCAATGACACATTCCGTGGTGGTCCCCACCACCGCCTGCATTGGTGGCTCAAGTAGCCTCAGGATTAGCCTTTTGTGTCCCATGAAAGGAAATGAAAAGTCAGTTATTTAAGCTCAGTCAAGCTGTTGATTTTTTTTTTTTTTTTTTTTTTGGAATGAGGGGTGTGTGGGGAAGAAAGGTTTTGCAATTCAGTTCTCCTCAATAAATTACAGTGTTTGGCTGAGGGCAGCTGTGCATGGGTTTGCGTGGTCAGAGCAGTCCCAGATTGTAAAAAAGGGAAATTGACATACCCAAATCCCACCTCTGCCTCATAGGTTCATCTTCACGTTTATCTGGTAGGAAGGCCTCTTGGAAGTGATAATGGTAACTGCAAGAATTCCAGATCATTGAGACTCCACTTACTGTTAGTGGGGACCCAGGCAGTTTCATAAGCACTATGGAAATCACATGAATATGAAATATTTCTCATTCCATGGTCTCTTCTAAAGACAACTGACTCTGATACTGTAACTCTAAATGGGAAAACAGCCATTAAAATCTTCAGGGTTAACAAACCTAGACTCTTGGGTATAAACACACACGGTGATACTTACTGGGCTAGTGCCTGCCTGACATTGTTGCCTTAATATGACATGTGACCTAATGCTGCTATTTCTCCCCTTTAAAAATGAACGTATTTTCAAAATAACTACCCCTTACATAGTGCATGTCATGTGCTTGGATAATACGCTAAGAGTTTTGCTGAAATGGTGCTGGGGTGTGGCTCAATGGTAGAGTACTTGCCAGCATATGCAAGGCTCTGAGTTCAATTCCCAGCATGCCCCAGAGGTATGTATCTCTCTATATATTTTAGCCAGTTGTGGTTACACACATCTGTAGTACCAACTACTGGAGGATGAGGCAGGAGGACCACTTCAGCCCAGGAGCCTGAGGTCAGCGTGGGCAACATAACAAGACCTCATCTCTAAAACAAAACAAAACAAAAAAGAATTTTATTGAAATAATGCTATTTTAGCCTCACAGCAACCCCTAAGGCATGCAGTTGCAGAGTGTGGCTTTGGAAGAACAGAGAGAAGAATAATGATAATAGCACTGGCATCTAGATACAATCTAGAAGATAGAATCTAGAAGAACAGAGAGAATAATTAATAATAATAATAGAGCTGGAATCTAATAGAACTATAGAATAATAGAACTGGCACTGAAATGACCAAGCGGGTACCTGAGGCTCCCCCACTCCATCCTACCCGATCCTTGAACCTCACATATACTCTAAGTGCCACCCGATCATGAACATCCACACCCATAGCAGCATGCTCAACCCTCGTGCGTTATTGAACACATGAACCTGGGGGAACCAACAGCACTGGCAGAAGCAATTTCAGGACGCCTGCATCCTCGGGTAAAGCACAATAAACAGACTGCATACGTTAGGCTCTTAGGCTACCTTCCTTCTTCCTCTGGAACTGCTAACGGTTCCCATTCTGCCAGCAACTACAATCTGACTAGATAGCAACAAACCTAGTAGCTAAGGGTTGCTCTAGCAAATACCATGGTGGTATGCATGCTCATGCTGTTGGGATACAGGCTTGTGGCTGACATGAGCACCCGGGGAAGAGCTAACCTGCAGTGTGGACCCACAGTGCAGAATCAAGGGCTTGCATTGGCCACACTTTGGCATTCCTATTGGGATGTCCCAAGAGAATCACATTCAAACAGTCCCTGTCCTCCTCATGTTATTGCAGGTCCATCCTTGCGGTCAGCTCCTGCTTGTCCCTATATCCTTCTACCTAACACTCCAAAACTAAACTCTTGAGACACAAGTCTCCCTGAGGTCTGACCCCTTTGCGTCCATCGACTTGATCTCCTCCAATGCCTTGTCACAAGCTTCTTGACATGGCTGTTCTACTCTGTGGTTCCCTGCAGACATTCCACGCTCCTGGGCTTCCTGCCATGTCTGCTTCCTCCTCCTCTATAGGTGGCTCAGGAAACATCTGGATGCCTTCCCCAACTTCCCCAGACAAATTACAGAAGAAGCCTGCTTAGCTGCTGTGATCTGAACACACAGGAGGCCAGCTTTGAAATAATGCAAAACCTTAAAATTTTGCTTTAATTTAAAAAGATGTATAGAAAAGAAGGGGTGATCGCAGGAGAGATAGCAGAAAGAATCGGACATAACTTTCCTATGTTCATATAGGAATATACCACCAGCATAACTCCATCATATGCAACCACAAGAATGGGAAGTCAGACTCCATGTATTATGACAAATACACACTACCATCATGTATATCTAAAAAGAACAAATTAAAAAAAGACTATATCAAAACAACATGTACAGGCTCTGATGATAGAATTTCTCATGATCTTCTTTATATAAACACACCCATAATGCACCATCTACAGCTTTTAAGACTCCTGGGAAGCTCTGAGTACAGAGTCCTCTTCTAGTCCTTCAATTATTCCCTTGTCCCCATTTATTCTCATCCACATCTAATTAGGAAGGAAGAAAAAAAACAAAAACACTTCCTAGTGAAGTCTTTATTAAGTCTTCCCAAAGCTTTCAACTTGTCAAACCACTCAGCTATTTGCCGCTCCTGTCCATCCATTCAGATGGTGAGTGTGTCATTATGAAATTACAAGGACAAGTAGCATGAACAAGTTTAGGAAGAACCCCAAGTGACTCTGGGGCAGAGCGTGGGGCCTGAGAGGCAGCCCACTCACTCACACGTTCTGCAGAGGGAATGCCAGCACCAACACCTACCCCGAGGAGAACACGAATGATGGATGAAACAATAGGAATTGCTAGCTTCTTCGTTCTATCTAGACCACTGACTAGCAATGGAATTAAAAATCAGGTCAGGGCTAACATTCATCTTGGGGGTTCAAGAGCAAGTGGCCATCTTAACTTTTGGCTTATAAAGTTCTAGTGGTGATGCCACTGGTTTCACTCACTCCATCTGTGTTTCTCCTGAAAACTGAAAGCCTCAGAGAGAATCCAATCATGAAACACCATCAGGTTTCGACTGGGCACAGAGGTGGTGAATAAAGCTGGGTGTCCCCGGCACTGCCTAACACCAAGCAGAAATGGGATGAAGAGTCAGTCAGCAGCTAAGGGCAGGAAGTCCACTGCAGCACAGCATGGAAGGAGGGAACCTGCAGGCCAGCCCAGATGCAGGGACCAATCATTGAGGGAACAGAAGGAGTCCACAAAGACTCTTGCAGGAGACCACAAGCCATGAGAGAAATCTACAAACCAGGACATAATTCAGAGAACAAGCACCGTGTGTGCACGAACCAGATTACTGGCCTTATCTTCAGTGAAGCCCGCCAACTGGGAATAATAACATCTTCAGAAGACATGGACACAGATACGGCATGCATCCTCACATTGCAGAATATTACCAGCAGAGCTGACTCCTGCCTGCTCAACACCCTTGCCTGGGTCCAGCTGACCCCAGGTTCAAGCATAAAATCTTCAGAAAAGTTTTCAAAGCTGGCTAAAATGCCGACCCTGGTTCAACGAGAGCTTAACGTACACCATACGAACGTTATTTTCCTCAATTTACATTTTAAGATATACATCAATATTTGATTTAAAAGGGTCACATGTTGACAACTTCATTTTTCCTGAGGTGGTGCGTGCGTGCGTGCGTGCGTGCGTGTGTGCGTGCGTGCGTGCGTGTGTGCGTGCGTGCGTGCGTGCGTGCGTGCGTGTGTTAGTGGCAGCCTGTGTTGTCTGAAATCAAATGTATCAAAACTATCTTCCTAGAAAGGTATCACTAAAAACTAACACCAGAAAGCAGTGGCTTAGATTCTTTATTGACTGTTTTTAAGAATACTGACATTTTAAATTGCTACTTGAATATTCAATTGAATTAAATGACAGGATTTTGTTAAATAAAAATAATAGCCTTTTTTTCTATGTCATTTATACATTATACACAGTATTTAAATTTAACTTTAGGAAAGAAAGGTATGTGAGGGGAATCCCATGAAAAATTTAAGGGATATCAGTAGAGTAGAGGAAAGGGACCAGGGGATGGGAGGAGAGGAAAGGAGAAATACTGAGGCATGACTAATACTGGCTAAATTTCACTGTTCCTTCATGTGCGAATATATAGCAAATCTCGCCATTATGTATAATCATAATGTACCTATACAAAAAAAACAGAGAGAAATAAATTTATCATATCTATGTAAGAAAAAAACCAGAGAGAAATAAATTTAACTTTATCATATCTATGTAATTATCTACAAAGAATGCCCTTTCAACCAATAGTACAAGGTTCTACAATATAGAATCACCTGTTGTTCGCTACATCTTAAAGTTAGGCTCCAACCTGGGCAATGTGGATTTGCTCTTGACACAGCCAATTTTTCCTCCTCATGTACATAGTGTTACTCCAGAGCTGTGCACATCACCACCCAAATAAATGTGCAAAAGACTTCTACCTTATGTGGTGACTTAAGAACTCTTGGATACCAACAACTCCACTCTGCTTAGAAAATCAAGATAACCAAACAGAAAAACTGAAGAAATTCAGCTTCATGGGGAAAAAACAAAAACAAAACCAAAAACCTTCATGATATTCTAACCTAGCACTCAGGTGTTTGCCCTAAAATTAGGGAAGCTTGCTAGAGGGAAGGAGCCCCCAACCTGACTACAGAGAGCCATCTCTGCACTGGTGGATGCATCCAACGGTTTGTGTGGCCTCGGGGGCTATAAAGCTAAGCACTGACCAGCCAGAGTTCTCAGGGGAGCTGCAGAATGCAAGTCCACAGCTTCTCCTTGAAGAGACTGCCTATTTCAAATTGGTGACAAAAAGACATGAGAAAGTTTACAACAAGGACAAAGGACCCTATGAGATAGGATGATATCTCCTTTCAACACAACGTGGACATGTCCCTCCTTTGCTTAGGCTGTCCCTGTGATTTCCCCTTGCACCCAGGGCAGAGGCCAAGCCCCTTCCCTTGGTCTGAAGGCCACGATGGTCCCACCCTCCTACCTCTCACAGTCTCCTCTTCCTCAGATCAACACATGACTCTTCTTGGGGACAAGCCACCTGCTCCCACCTGCAGTCTTGTCACCTATTCCTCACCCACCTTGCCCCAGATCTTTGCATGACTATTTTCTTTTTATTGTTCAAACTCAGCATCACCTGCTCCTGGATCACCCTGGACCACGTGTTTCCCACCATCACTCCTGAACATGTGATTTCCTGAACGCACCAACAGCATGCGGGACCCCAGCTGATGTACTTTACTGGCTTGTCCACTTTCTGTCTCCTGCATTAGGATGTCAATTCCTAGAAGCCAAAGCTCTCCTGGTTCACTGTTCTACACTCTAACTGCAGAAAAGAGCCTAGCTCACAGGAAGTGCACCAGGAATATTAACTCATTGTTCACAAGGAAGATTTAAATAAGACGAGCCAAGGGAACCGTGCTCAGTGATAGACCATTTCTGCAGGACAGAGAGGTTGCTTTGTGATGAACTGGAGAAAAGCAAAGCAAGTGTCCCAAACAGGGAAGGGAAGCTTTTGCTAGTCCTTGAAGAACGAAGAACACATATGAAAATGGGCTAAAAGTGTGTAAACCCACAAGACCCACACGCAGAGACACACATAGCACACATGTAGCCTAGCTGGCATGTGTCTTCTTTCTAGGAGCTGGAGAGAAATGAGGGCTAGGGTATTTGAATTTTATGCTCTGCTTGCCTGTTATAACTCAAAACTTAGGCAAGTGGAGCAAAACAAATCTATTTAGATAACAGATTCTAAGAGGGTGCTATTCTGTGAGAAAAAGGTGAAGTCCCTGTTCTAGTTACAGGTGCTTCCCAGCTGGTTATCCACTGAGGAGACTCACCCTTCTAGGACTTAGTCAGGTCTCCGATTCAGGGGAGAAGATCTATTTAAGTATTGAAATCAGCAAAGATACTGGCATTTTCAAGCAAAGAACAAAGGTATCTGCTGATTTCGGAGGATTGAGACAGGCTAATGTCTACAATGCAGTGAAGGCAAAGACAGAAGAAACTGAGAGAATACCAGTTTCTTCCTCCTAATTATAAAATGTTCAAAAATGACCTGAGATTGCATTTAAGAGCAAAAGGTAGAATTAGCCAAAAAAAGGTATATGAATAAAGTCTTCAGAAGTAATATAGTTAAAATGATCGAGGTTATTGAATATGCCAAAGGCGAGTAGAATTATCAAAATCTGAGTGGGAACACACCTGGCACTTGAGATAGCTTTAAAAACATAAACCAATAAAACAGAAAGCTTTGGCCACTTCCTTTCTCCCTCCAGGACTTCCTAGGTGGCCCTCAGAAAGTGAGTTTTCACACTCCCTTTCGATGCCGAGGTCTTGAGGAGAGCCTTGGAGGAGCGAGCTTCCTGCCTCGTCATCGCTGGTCTCAGGGCGTCCCACTCTAAACCCCTTTCCTGAAGGGAGAGAGGAAGTCTGTAGCCATCTCTGACTCTTGTCCAGCCTTTACCTCTCTAGACTCAGCCTCACCTGTCCCTTGACATATGTAATCCCCCCTCACCCCACAAGAACTAAAAAACCCTAGGACCCAGCAACACCTTCCCACACCCTGCATTCCAAACGGGACTCTTTCCAGTCCACTCTGCTCTTGCCTTCCCATAACTGGCATCCTGGCCTCTTTTCTTTGACCTGTTCCTGCTGGTCACTAGGGAGCCCCCTCACCCAACAGGCCTGATGGCTTGTGTCTTACCTTCTCCTTTCTGTTTAACACACCCATCTTCCTTTGGCTTCCCCGACACCAGTTTTCCTCCTCTCCTTTCTGATCACTCTGTGGGCTCTTCTGTTTCTCTTTAAATCTCAGGGACTCATGGCCCTTCAAAGTGCTTCCCTGCCCCTGGGCAAGCTTCTCCACTGCCACAGGGTCAATTACTACCTCCTGAGTGAGGAAGACACAGGCTCTATACTGGCAGCTCTTTCTAAAGCACTCCTACTGCCAACTACCCACAGCACACCCACCTCTGGTCGTCCCATAAGCTCCCCAAGGTAAGACAACTGAAAGTGCAGCCCTGGGATTGGAAACATGTCTCCTGCGAAAGTCTTAACCATTCTCCCCCAGTGTCCCCTCTGTTGTAACTTTGCCACACAGCATTGCTATGGGTCCCTCCCAGCAGCATGCCCCAGAAGACAGAATTCCATGGCACTCAGTTCCATATCCCCACGCCCAACACAGGGCCTGTAAACACGAGACACTCCATAGATGCTTGTCAGCAAATGAAGATGGAGGCTATCTTTTTCATCTCTGTATACTCAACACCCAGTAGCGGCTCAATAAACATCAGTAGCGGGGGGGCAGGGCATGCTATAGGAATAAGAAATACTGAAAAGCATTAGCAATTCTTTTCAAAAATCATACATTTATAACAGAAACAATGTTTTCCTGTTGGGTGAAATTTCAGGATTTTTCATCATATATTTAGTTGCAAATAGAGTCATAAAACATATCTGCCCACCAAATATCACAAATGTTTGTATTATTAAATTTATATTAAAGATTACCATTTTAACAATTAAATTTTAATTAAAATGCTATTAAAAGATTACAAATATGGTGTCTATTAACAATTATTATTTTAAGAAAATAAGGTTTTGTATTCATGCTTCTGTATCTGTGCTCGTCACACACTTAAAAATGGGAATTTCAATGATTCCCTCCTATGCTTTCTTTCTTGGTTCACCCAAATACATCATCTTTTGAGGGCCAAGTTCCTCTTCAAAGGGTCTTGCCCCATATTGATTTCTCATATCTGAGGTCTAGATGAACATCTTTAAATATCTGTATTTGATTCCTGCTTTCATAGAAATGCCAACTTTTAAGCTGATGGATAACTTGGTTTTAGAAATCTTAATATTCATAGAAGTTATGATTTTTCAAACAGAAAAAAATATATATTTGAACAACACTTTCTCAGCCAGATGGGCAGTGACAGTCCCTAGCTAATTTACCTGAGAAACTCAGGGCAACCCTAATGAAAGCTGCAGGTTGTCACCTCGTATTCTATACATGCTATTTGCAATGACATGACCTATTTATATCTTATGATATATTTGAAACATCCTTCCATTCTGGTCTACCCTTCAAAACAGCCTCATCAGTCAAAAACTCACCTTTTGGTCACTACTGTTCCATGACCTGTCCATCCAGGCTTAAAGTCTCCCAGACATCTGCCCTCTACCCCCTCTGAACTACTCACTCTAACGTAGGACAGCAGCAAATGGCATACATTTTCCAAAAGCTGTGACACTCTTTTCTATGAGCATTATACAATGACTAACAATATAAAAACAAACAAGCCTCTAGGCTCATGCAAATACAAATCTTTTGTTAAAGTATGGGGGACAAAGTTAGGCAAATAACCCCTATCCAAAGAAAAAATTTGCTCACCTTTTATTAAATAGGATTTCCTTATCTCAGTCATTTCATCAGAGGAGTCCTAACTCTGTCCCTGATTTCTGACTAGCTTCTACAAAGCACAGTGACTCTGGATGTCATGCCAGAAACAGAGGAACTGTATTCTGGTCCCTTGATTCCTCAGCATCAGACTCAACTGCAAACACCAGTTTTATCCTGGTGGCCACTGTTCTGAACTCTTACTTATAAAGCAACAAAACTATCATTATCTTACAGGAAAAGCAGTCAAACATGCATGCTCTGGATAGGAAACTTCACAGGGGTAAATGGGATCATATTACTTCTATAGCTATTTGATTTTAATTCTCCAAAAAAGCAAAATATCCTGATAAGTGGAAAGCTTAACTCCCTATTCATAAAGCCATCTAAGTTCTGTTTTTATTTTGTTTTTGCAGTGCTGAGGATTGAACCCAGGACCCTGCACAAGCTAGGCAAGTGCTCTAACTCCAGGCTATATCCCCAGTTGGTTATCTAAGCTTTAAATTTTGATTTTCATTCTGTCTGTTACTATATCCTGCCAAGTTCTTTCTGGCTCAAGAATATCAGATGATGTGCAGCTTTCCCGGGTATCAGCAAGCACCCCACCTCCTGCTAGACATCACCAAGGGTACTTCCTGATAAACACAGCCTAGTCCTTGCTAAACTCCATTGTCTCAGTCAGACTCAGCAGCTGCGGTTAGAAGACCTGGTGCTAGGTGAGTTTCTCTGCACCCAGGGAAGCTGGTTGTGCTGTAAATACTCACAGAATCCATGAGAGACACTGAAACCCTGGGCCTGCCGATGTCAAGAGACGACATTAAGAACAAAGGCAGACAGCAAATTTTCTACTATCTCAATTCTGAAAGAGGCTAACGAACCCTTTAGAACTGATGAGCAGACAAGAGGCCTGAAGAATCATTTCCCTTTCAGACACCCAAGCCAGTGAGAGGGGATGACTGCTGAGACAGATAATATTCATCCTACCCGGTAGAGTTTACCTAATGGGTACTTTAATGTTTAAAAATGTACTAAAAGGTTGAGTCAGAATTGACGAGATTTCTACTGAAAAACAACCCCCCATCCAGATCCACTACTAAGAGCCAAAAGGTGAGAGGAGCTGATTGTCATTTTGACCTTGCTTCTTTTTAATTCAGGAGACTACTTAGAAATGTAAGGAGCAACCCCTTCATTCGGCTCAGCTAGCAGAGCTAATAGGCTTCTAATTAATTTCCAGAAGATTGCTGTTATAACTAACAGGTTTTAAACATTTGGTTGATTGGGGAAAATGAATTGAATATAATGTATTTGATTTGGAAAATTAGTTTTCATTCTATGTGCTTACCATAATAGTGTTTATTTTAAGTTTACATGATTCCATTAAGAGTCCCAGAACGCCACTGGTTGTTTTTATCCGTACACAGTCCTATCCAACTTATAAAGAAAAAGAACCTAAATTAATTTACACTTAAGATTTTTGTTGGCCTTTGTTTGAGGGCAAGTTAAATTCATTTTTTGTGGCTTTAATAAAAATCTCTGCTGGCTAATATAGCAACAGGCCCCAAATACTTCAAAATGATCCAGGCGATAGCTCAGTCAAAAGCCCACTCATCGAATGCAAATCCTCCCAAGAAAGGCTCGGCACACAAGTCAGATGAGCCAGTGAGGGCATTGTTTATGGAGTTTCATTTGATTCCTCCTGACAACCATTTAAACAATGAATGTTGGGAAATGTCCCTCAAAGAATCAACAACAATGGTAGGGATCAGCGCTTTTATATTGAGCTAATACTATTTTTAAAAGGAGAAAATATTTCTTCCTGAAGGGATTATGGGAAGCCTTATTAAAGACACCTGCAAACAAAACAAGTGACAATAGATCTTTATCATAATTGATAACTGAGTTATCCTCTCTATAAAACTCCTTTCTTGGAGACAATAACATCAAGATTTACCTTTGCCCATTGACTCAAGAAATCAGCTAATTGGGACCAGAAGTATTCCACAATGATAAGTTTACCAAGATTATATGAGTCTATCTGGTTAAACAGAAGTACAACGAGACCAGAATGTTCTCTCCTCACACTGCTGAGAGTGTTTATATTGAAATTAAGCAGCATCCTTTCCCTCCACATGCAATACGAAAAACACATGAAGGATTCTAATTAGCAGGGCTCACTCTGCTAAGCACACAGTGGGCCAGCCGGATTTGGGAACCCAGCCTTCATCTAACTTGCACTTGGCAAAGGAACGCAACCTTTCACAAAATCTTCTCGAAGTAATTAACAATCACTGTCAAAATGTGTACTTCCAGTCATCTGTATTCTATGAAAAAAATGAAACCATTTCAGTGGAAGACTGCTCCTGGGGATAAATAACACAGCTAAATCCAGCAGGACACATTTACCAAATAAGTTTGGAGAAGAAGGAAAAAAAAAAAAATCAGAGGTGCTTGTTTGCAGTACAAGGACTCCACCTCTGAGTCCCAGGTGAGTCTCAGTTTACTTGCCCTTGGTAAACAGTGGATGCTTTGGTCCCATGGGCTATGCTGTTTGCAGTCAGATATTTGTTGCCTCCTTTCTGTGT